>CAUIUS010000279.1:0-56634 GCA_961210405.1 Drosophila mercatorum | reverse complement strand
TGACTTTAGACGACGAAGACAGTTCGATTTAATTAGTCAATCAGAGCAGACCCACCCCTTTTCTCGCTTAACTTGTAAAAAGAACAGCTCAAAACAAAACAGAAAAATCTTAAAAAAACAATATCACAGTGCAAAACATTTTACTGATAACTATCTAAGGGAAAAAAACAACAACCTAAGTAAGAGTGCTCTAGTTGAGACTGCTCGACTGGGAGACCCCTAAACCCTGGGGAAGAACCGCTATTTATAAAAATTTCCTAACATTCTCCGTTTCTTTTATGTACATATGTATATGTATGTAGCAAGCAACACACACAGACGCACGCACAATCACTCAGTCTGCTGAGCATTTTGACTCGGCAAGTCTGCAAGGCACCGATAATATAAATATTAAATGTTTAAACCAACAAACGAGTTTGATCAAACTTGTTGGCCGTGATCATGTCATCCATATGTATGCATGTGCCAAAGCACAAGTCTCTATTATTTGAAATACGGGTTTTTACATAAATGAGGAAAAGGGGGGCGTGGCATCCAAAATTTAACAAAACCCGAAATTGTGTAAGGCTCAAATAAGATGAATAAGATATAATTTTATAGCTAACTAACGATATCGGATTTTAATTGATAACATTTAAACGATGAAAGTTATCGATTAATCGAAACAAACTCGATCTTTTCGTAGTCTCTAGCTCTTATATGTTCTGAGATGGGCGCGTTCAAACATACAGGGGGGCGGACGGGGATAAATCGAGGGGGTTTTTGCCACGCCTCCCTTCTGCATGTTATATCATTTTTACAAAACCATTATACCTTTTTCACATTTTCAATGGGTTCACGGTATAAAAACAACAATAATCCAGCATTAAAAACTACACAAAACCCCAAAAAACCCCAAACAAAACAAGTAAGAAAACTCTAGTCGGGGATCCCGACTAGGAGAAAAAATCTGCATAATTAGCATTTCGTATAAACGCACAGAAAACTAAATTCAATTCATTTTCAATTGTTTAGCAAATTAGCGCCATCTATGGTTCTATAGGACAGCTGATAATTAGCAAATCATAGCGCCATCAAATTGAAATATGTACACTAAAACTTGGGGGAAATTTTTCCCTAGATACGCAGCTCAATGTGTATGTGTGTATGTGTGCACATGTATGGGAAAACAATTTTTTTTGGGTTGCTGATCCGTTTTTCCCCGTTTGGGCCTGTTTTTTTAATAATTTCTGGTTAAAGGTTTAAAATAAATTTTAAAACTTTTTAATTTTTTAAATTGTTTTTTTAAATTTTTAAAAATGTAAGCCCATTCATTTACTGGCTTTGAGCGCAACTAACCTCAATTTAAATATTTGGGAAAATTTGGAGCCGGTATCCAAAATTTAACAAAAATAAAAATTAGATAAAAAAATATAAAACTTACAAAAAATTGGGGACTCTAGCTATAAAGACGTGGGAGATATAATTTTATAATAAACGTTCGAAAACGTTTGTAATCGATAAGATTAAAATTAAAATAGTTATCTACTTTTTTTAACAAACTCGATCTTTTCGTGCTATTCACGGACCTACATAAAAAATTTCAAGTCTCTAGCTCTTATAGGTTTTGAGATAGACGCGTTCGTACCTACGGACAGACGGACGGACGGACGGCTTGTCTCCCTGATCAAGAATATATATACTTTATGGGGTCTGCCACGCCTTCTTCTGCCTGTTACATACATTTTCACAAAATCATTGTACCCTTTTTTCCATTTTCTATGGGTTCGGGGTTTGAAAGTTCTAGACGTGTTTTTGTTCTCCGTGGCTTCTATTTTTGATTTACTGTTTTTATTAACTATTTAATTTCGTTCACTGCCGATTTTGGTTATTGTGCCATTTAACAGTTGTCTAATGAATTATATGCTGGTGATAAATTATTAAGTCAATATGATTTTGATTCTTCTCAGGCTGAGACGTCAACTGCTTCTCAATTGGAACCACCTTCTATACCTGTGTCTCCAAATTTATTAGCGCCTTCTACACTTTGTTCTGAATCTCTTGCGATTCCACCTTCTTGCAGTGCGTCAGGAACACCAGTATTAGATATCCCACAGTCTATACTGAATCCAACTGCTTTATCTCCATCTGTTGCTCATTCTACGAACAACACTCCGGTCATTTCTCCTCAACTTATCATACCTACTTTATCTGTCGTTTCTCCCCGAAGCAAGTGTTCTTATCTAGGATTTCATCTGACACGTAATGTGAAGCTGTTTCTGCTTTTATTTCCAGTAAATCAAAAGCTAAAGTCTCTATATCGAAGTTTATTTTCGCAACTCCTCGTGAAATTGTTCTTTTAAAATCAACGTGCCAATTGAATTCTTCACAACAATTTGCGACGGCAAATTTTGGCCTCCTCATTTAGTTGTGAATGAATTTAAGCATAAGAGTCGAAAAAGACTGTCTCCGGTTTTGATAAGCCTTTCCTCGGTACAATCTTCATCCAATATTGTGCCAAAAACTAATAATAGTTCAATAATGCCTTCTACACCTTATTCTGACTCTCTTCTAATCAAATCTCTAAATCAAAAGCTAAAGTCTTTATATCGAAGTTCAATTTTGAGACTCTCGTGAAATTGCTTCTTTTAAAATCAACTTCACAACAATTTACGACGGCAAATTTTGGCCTCCCATGTAGTTGCGCATGAATTTAAGCATAGGAGTCGAAAAAGACGAAAAGACTCAGCGAGCAACCGATTTTCCGGTTCTTAAATGAGCTTGCTCTCGCTCGGAGCGAAACCGGTTTTTTTCTATTCTGTTTTGTTTCGGTTGTTCCAAGACCGTTTCGTCGTGCTCAGTTAAGCAAACGGTCTTTTGCGTATGTATTGGTATACTTACATTCACACGCATAGGCAAGCAAATCGTTTACCGTCTGTTTTGCAGTCGAAATATTTTAATTGCGATCGTGAATTGAATGTGGAAGTTGTAAAATTTTTTTGTGTAAAATGGGAAGAGACATGAATAAACAAGTAAGAACGTTGCTGTCGGACCCAACCGACAGCGAAATACTATTTCACGTCCCAGCAGCACACAGGGGCATCTATCACATTATATTTTTTAAAATTTAACCTGAAATCCCCACATTCGCTGCTCAAATTAGCTGCAGACTAAAACTTTTCATTGGAGGTGGCCAGACAGTTTTAATTAGGATCGAAGCATAGAACCCTTACCTTAGCAAAAACACGCACCTAAATCGAGAGAGATGGCATCTCTCAAAATGAGAGAGGTGGCAACTCTGAAAATGTGATTTAAGTTCATTGGCGAGCGTAGAGGTGTGGGCTCGAACCCCGGTGCGGTCATGTTGATATTTTTGTTATATTTTCTTTATTTAGTTATTTTGTATTAATAAAATATTCTTTTCAAACATATATATATAATTTAACAAATCAAAAGACAAGGTCAAAGGTCACAAAGTCATTATGTGGTGCGTCATTGGCTCAGAAGCTGCAGATGTTTCAGTTTTGATTTGCCACGCCCCCAGTGGCCGTAAACAAATAATTTTTGGCATGTGCATAGAGTGGGCGTTCAGGAATATAACTGTAAAGTTTGGATGCTTACATTCGAAAAATGCGAAAATTACAGGGTATTTTTCTGTATGTCACGCCCCTTTTGGGGCGTAACAACAATTTTTGGGGAATCGATAGAGGAGGCCCCAGTAACTTAACATCCAATTTTGAAGCTTCTAGCACTAAAACTGTGGGAGATATAAGCTGATTTTAGTTGCCACGCCCCTGAAGGCGTAAATTTATCCGCCATAGCTTTTCGATTGTGAGATGTTAACCCGAGTATATATACCAAATCTCAAGTCTCTAGCATCAATGGGGCTCAAAATATAACGAAACTAGTAAAATCACTATATCTTCAGATCCGATTTGCCACGGCCCTAGTAGGCGTGGCTATAAAATTTTTTGGGCGATCCTTATAGGAGCGTAACAGTAACCCACGTGCCAAATTTGGGCGTTCTAGCATTAAAACTGTTGAAGATACAGTTTGACCCGATTTGCCACGTTCCCAATGGGCGTAGATATCTCCGCCATAGCTTTTTGATTTTGGGATGTCGACATTAGTGTTCAGTTAAAATCTCAACTCTCTAGCTCTTCTAGAAGTAGTGTTTCTGAGATACAGGAAAATGCATTTTCCGATTTGCCACGCCCCTAGTGGGCGTATCGGGAAAATCTTGACACTTTATCAGACGAGGGTATACACGAGTATATATTTCAAATTTCAAGTCTCTAGCTTCAATAGCGTGGAAATGGTTTGCGTTCATACGGACAGACAGACAGACGGACGGACAGCATGACGGACATTGCACAAACCCAATATACTAGTTCACTACGTGAAATAGTATAAAAAATGCACCAATTCTTTAAATTTAATGTTGAAGAAAATAAGTCAGTTTGTATGGTTTGTGGTATTAAATTGACTGGCAATCATTCAACGAATTTAAGACGGCATTTAACAACGAAACATATGGACATTTTAAAGGAGTGGACCAATTCTGGGGATTCAAAATTAACTCAAATTTAAGAAAAACGAAAAATATCTTATCAAACGAGCAAAAATCAATTGTTTCTTCTTTTTATTAAAATAGTAACCATTTATATTTCTAGACAGCGAAGGGTTCAAATAAATAATGGATCCAATATATAATGCACTTGGCATGAACCCTGTAACGTCTCGAAATATTATGAGTTTTGTGTCAGTCGAAGAGCAGTCTATCAAAGGGCCTCGTGAAGGGAAAGCTGGTGTCGCTGAAAATCGATGTTGCCACCAGAATGGATAAAGCCATTCTTGGAATAAATTTGCAAATGGTCCATGCAAGCCTGGCTAAAACCGAGATTATTGTAAGGACTTTAGGCATGATTGAGCTCGGGGAATCTCACACTGGAATCTAAATGAAAAACAAAATTCTAGAAATCTTAGATGAATATGGAATATCACTAGATCAAATCTACAGGTAAAATTTAACTACCTACAATTTTTAATATATGTATGTGATTTTTGAAAGAATTATCATATTCATGCACAACATAATGGGCGAAACATGATAAAAGCTGTTCAAGTGTTAAATGATGCCACCGAGGAATCAGTTTTTGAAGATGACCTTGCTAATATAAGTTAACGTAAGCAAAGTCAAAAGCAGTTCAACGCCCTGCAACTCGCGCTGCGCCAAAAATGCTGACCTACGGTCTGCATTGCATCCTCCAAGCAGCAAAACAATTCTTAAGAATTATTGTTACGAGAGCCACACGCGCAACCGCTGGTGCACCGCTGGCGCATTCGCTGTAGTCGATATTTAAGCCACCTAATATTGTAATAGAGTTTTAGTTTCATTTTTGTATTCAAATAAATAAGTCGCTTTGTTTGACAAAGTAAACGAAACAAATCGTTTCTTAACTGGCGCCCGAGCGGGGACCAGCGCGTACAATAGAATACCCAGTTTCTATGCGTAACCGGTATAACAATATAGCCCAAAGTGTTCATACGTTATTACCGTCGCTGGTTCAAATAATCCTCACAGTGAAACTCCCATAAATTCATTTGTGGCTGTGAAATTATTAACAAAATTAAGCACGACAATAAAACAATTATTAAGTGCCAAAACAAACAGCGCGACAATAAAACAATTATTAAGCGCCAAACAATAAAAAATAAATAAAGCACAACAATAACTCAATTATTACGTGCCAAGCAGCGACCGTCAAGGCTATAAGACCTGCTCCTAGCCAACCACTGGATGAAGTGAAGACCCCGAAACCTGAGTGGGACACCCAAAAGGAGACTTTCGACCTTCCGCAGAGGATGACCATAGCTGCTATTATACTGTAAGTTAAAATAAGAAAAAGTAATCAACAAAGTGAATTAAATAGAATAGATCCAATAATAAATCAAAAACGGAATTAGATAAGTAAATAACAAAAAAAAAGAAAAAAATATAATTACAGTAAATCATGGCAAACCCAAGTAACTTAATAAGACCATCATTGTTGTCCGATGATGCGTCATCCTCCAGATCAACACCCCCAATAACACCCAAATGAATATAGACCAACTAACACAATTAATTTCGAAAATTGTCATCGAGACTCTAGCAACAAACAGTACAGCTGAATCAATCAGACCAAGCCCTTTCGACGTCCCAGACGTATCAATCATACCGAATATAGTAATAAAATGTCCGAACTAGACAAGGTTCCAGATATAGTCAAAGGTTTAAAAGAATTCAATGGAAATCCAGCTGAGTTTAGCTCCTGGAAGAAGAGTGTTGACAGAATAATGCAAATTTATACCGGACAGGAAGGCAGCCCTAGATACTTCGGCATCCTTCATACAATAAGAAAAATAACCGACTAGCAGATACAGCATTAGAATCTTACAACGTACCACTCGACTGAGTGCCATTACTAAGTGCCTAACTCTACATTAAGCTGATAAGAGGGACATAACAACCCTAGAATATCAGATGACTGGACTGACTCAAGGCAATCAATTGAAGAATTCCATTCAGTCGTTTATAAACATCTGTCACTTGTTCTTAACAAAGTGGGTTGTATGAATGTGACGAGAGAATCTGAGCGATTACTGACTAAAGTATATCGTGATAAGGCACTTGACACCTTCGTAAGAGGTCTCCAAGGTGATCTCCCTAGACTTCTAGGAATTAAAGAACCCACCGACTTGCCACAAGCCCTTCATTTATGTCTTAAGTTAGAAAATCAAAAGTATGTCGCCTCCCAAGCCAACCAAAAAGGCCGTATGCAATCATTCCGAGCTCCTCCAATAACACAAAATAACATTCCACGTCAATCAATTCAATCTTATAGGCCAAACTCCAGTTTTCAACAAAATAAAACAACACCTTATGGACAGCAGTTCAAGCAACAGCCAAGTTACACCTTCCCAATAGCACACCCTCGTCCGTCCGGACAACAATTCGTTCAACAGCCAAACTACAGTTATCCTGTAGCACCCCTCGTCCGTCTGAACCAAAACCTTACCCTCGTCCCGAACCCATGGACGTAGACAAGTCCATACAAACGAAAACCACGAAATTTTAATATAGAAACAGCCGAAGAAAATGAAGATCAAACTCACATAGAAACACAAAGACAGGCAGAATTGGAACAATACGGTAACGAACACTATGCAGACGTAGAATATCTAGCCGACAACTCACCACACGAGTACGAATACTCGGGTGAAGATTGTCAAGTTGGACATTCAGACATACATTTTTTAGAATAAAGTCCTCCTCACTTCTATACTTTGAATGCAAGCTTGGAGGAGGAAAGACCCTGAAAATTTTAATTGACACTGGCTCGAACAATAATTATATCAAACCAAATTTAGTAAGAAACCCAAAAGAAAATATAGAACCATTCGATGCAATCTCTGTAGGAGGTAACATAAAATAACACAGCACGTAGAAGCAAATCTGTTTGACATCAAAGACGTAAGAATTAAATTCTTTCTACTGCCGACTCTAAAATCGTTCGATGGCATTCTAGGAAATGATAGCCTTAAGCAGCTAAATGCGGTAATCTTTGCTAACGACAACATTATGACTTTAATAAACAAATACAATATTCCTATCAAAGAAAAACGAATACAAGCAGTTAATAATTTAAATATTAGAACCGAACACATGTCTAAAGAACAATTCACTAGCATTACAAACTTAACAAAGAAATTTCGAGCTTATTTTTTAAAACCCAATGACAGATTATCATTTACCACCTGTGTCCAAGCAGAAATAAGAACCACCTCAGACGCTCCAATTTATACGAAATATTACCCTTATCCCATGTCTTTACAACGAGAAGTAGAAGCACAAATACAAAAACTGTTAGACGACGACATAATTCGCCCCTCTCGTTCTCCGTATAACTCTCCTGTAATAATAGTACCAAAAAGTTAGACGCATCTGGCGAAAAGAAATATAGATTAGTCATTGACTATAGGAAGTTAAATTCCATAACCATCGCCGATCGGTACCCCATACCAGAAATAAACGAGGTATTAGCACAGCTAGGAGACAACAAAATATTCTCCGTACTTGATTTGAAAAGCGGATTTCATCAGATCCTATTAAAAGAAAAGGACATAGAGAAAACTGCCTTCTCCAAAAAAAATGGAAAATATGAGTTTAAACGACTCCCTTTGGTTTGAAAACGCGCCATCCATATTTCAAAGAGCCTTAGGTGACATACTAAGGCAACACATAGGAAAAATCTGCTATGTTTACATAGACGATATAGTCGTGTTCAGCAAAGATGAAAAATCCCATCTAGATCACCTCGAAACAATATTCCATACGCTCCACGAAGCTAACATAAAATGCCAAATAGACAAATGCGAATTTTTTAAAACTGAGTAGAATTTTAGGTTTCGTTATCTCAGATAAAGGCTTAGAAACTAACAAAAAAAGTAGAAGCAATTGCCAACTATCCACCACCAAACACGCTTAAACAACTTCGGTCATTTCTCGGCCTATCCGGCTACTATCGCCGTTTCATCAAAGATTATGCAATATTAGCAAAACCTCTCACCTCGTTGTTACGTGGTGAGGACGGCAGAATATCGAAGCAAGCTTCAAATAAGATATCCATAAAATTAGATTCAGTTGCCCTAGAGGCATTTAATAAATTGAAAAGTTCATTAATATCAGACGATGTTATTCTCAAATATCCCGACTTCAAAAAGAATTTCACCTCACTACCGATGCATCGAATCACGCAATCGGTGCAGTTCTATTTCTTTCATATCTAGAACATTGTGTAAAGCAGAAGAAAATTACGCAACAAATGAAAAAGAAATGTTAGCTATCATTTGGGCTCTAAAGTCCCTCAAGAATTACCTTTACGGAAATTCTAAAGTCAAAATATTCACAGACCACCAACCTCTTACACATTCCTTAGTAATTGGCATGGGAACGCCAAAATTAAAAGGTGGAAGGCAATCTTAGAAGAGTACGACTACCAACTAGTTTACAAGCCAGGTAAAGAAAATATAGTCGCCGATGCAGATGTCCAGAACCCCTAACCAATTAAAAACCAAATAAATTCAATGACAGCCACCATTCATAGTGCAGATAGTTCAAGCCATCATTTGATACCAAGCCTCGAAGCCCCTATCAACGTTTATAAGAATCAAATCATAATTGCAAAAGAAAACAAAGAAACTTACGAATTTAGCATTCCGTTCCCCACCTTCCATAGACACTACATCGCGAAAGGACAATTTTCAGAAACCGACCTTATCAGCTTACTAAAAGTACTTAAACCCATCCGTCATAAACGGAATTCTCACAACTGAAGATATCATGGCCAAGCTACAGAATATCTACCCGTCTCACTTCAATACTTTCAAGATACGATTTTTGCAGAACAGAATTATAGATTTAGAAACAGACTCGGATCAAGAGGAAGAAATATTAAAAACACACAATAGAGCACATAGAAACGCATACGAAAACCAAAAACAGATCGCGGAAAAGTATTACTTCCCAAGAATGAAAGCCAAAATTACAAACATAGTAAAACAATGTAGGATTTGCAAAGAAGAAAATACGATAGACGACCAACAAACCCAAGTCTGAAGGAAACACCGATACCCGAGTGTCCAGGCCACATTATTCACATAGACATTTATTCTACCGAAAAGCACCTCGTGCTCACTGCAATAGACAAATTCTCAAAGCTTGCGCAAGGTAGAATTATAAAATCTAAAGCTATAGAAGATATCAGACAACCATTACATAAAATACTTTTCTTCTATGGAGTACCAAAATTTGTAGTAGTAGATAACGAAAAATCACTTAATTCGGCTTCCATCTCCTTCATGATGAAAGATCAGCTCAACATTGAAGTTTTCAAAGTACCACCATATAAGAGTTCAGTAAACGGACAGATAGAACGACTACACTCCACTTTATCAGAAATAATGAGATGTCTTAAAGAGAAGGCGAAAATAGAAACTTCGCAGAGCTCCTGCAAAGAGCTATTTACGAGTATAACAACCCATACATTCAGTCACTAAACAACGCCCACTAGATATTTTCTTTGGCAGGAAGATTACCACAGACCCCGAACAATTCGAACAAGCACGCAAAGATAACATAACAAAATTAAAAAACAGCAGACCAAAGACCTAAAATATCACAATCAATCTAGAAACCCTATACTTACCTACAAAACTGGACAGATAATTTACGTAAAAATCAACACACGACTAGGATCTAAACTTTCCTCCAGATACAAAAAGAGATAGTTAAGGAAGACAACGGCACAACCATAAAAACAGAGTCAGGAAAAATAGTACATAAAAGCAATATTAAAAATGACCTTTTCTACAGGATACTGGGAGTAATCCCAATACAGGCACGAGTGGAAATGACTAATTATACAAATAGTCACATACTCACCCTTCATGACGGATTAGGTAAAATAACTAACTCCTCGACCAGGATAATTCATTTGATAGACGTATTACAACTAAAAAGGCTTTGGACAAACTTGCAAACCACATAGACACGGAATTAAAGTCGTCCGATTTACATCATACTCTGCATTTCGAAGTAGAACAGTCAAAATCAATATTTCACTCTTTATTATACGCAAATAAGACCAGACACACAAGATCCATAAATGCTTTAGGCACAGCCTGGAAATTTGTGGCCGGCTCTCCTGACCACGATGACTTAGTCGCTATAGAAGATAACCTAAATAAACTCATTCAGAATACTAACCAACAAACCATCATAAACACACAATTTCAACAACGAATAAATAATCTCACCCAAATTAACAATATTTTAACCAACGCCATCCAAAAACATTCGTACCCTACTAACAATTTAGATACTAACATACAAATACAAACCCGTCTGATTAAAGAGGAAATAACAAACATAAAATACGCCATACAATGGGCCAGACTAAACATAGTAAACAGCATCCTCTTAATTGATAAAGATTTAGACCTAATACAAAAACAAAACAAGTAAGAAAACTCTAGTCGAGGCCGCTCGACTAGGGTATACCCTGAACCCTGCATTCTTCGTTTCTTTTATATACACATGCACTTGTACGTTCATTACAAGCAAAACATACACACACACATACACAGGCGCAAGCACACACAAGCGCAAGTCGTTGCGTCAGCTGTTCTTTGGCTGCTGTTTGCATGGCAATGCTATGGGAAATTAAATGTTTAATAACTTTTTTCTAGCGCAACGATTTTGATCAAACTTGTTGGGCGTGATCATGTCATCCGTATGTGTATGTGCCAAAGCACAAGTCTCTAGTATTTGAAATACGGGACTTACAAATTTGAGGCGAAGGGGCGTGGCATCCAAAATTTAACAAAAACCGAAATTGTATAAGGCTCACATAACACTAAGTGCAAAATTTGAAGACTCTAGCTATAAAGATGAATTATATAGATTTATATAACTGAGCATCGATTTCGTTTTTAATCGATAACATTAAAATTAAGACAGTTATCGATTTTTTTAACAAACTCGATCTTTTCGTGCTATACAGGAACCTACATAAAAATTTCAAGTCTCTAGCTCTTATAGGTTCTGAGAACGACGCGTTCATACATACGGACAGACGGACAGACGGACAGACGGACATGGCTATATCAACTCGGCTTGTCATCCTGATCAAGAATATATATACTTTATGGGGTCTGCCACGCCTCCTTCTGCCTGTTACATACATTTCAACCAAAACATTATACTCCTGATTTCCATTTTCAATGGGTTCAGGTATAACAAGTAGAACGTTGCTGTCGGACGCAACCGACAGCGAAATACTATTTCACGACCCAGCAGCACACAGGGGCATCTATCACATTATATTTTTTAAAATTTAACCTTAAATCGCCACTTTCGCCGCTCAAATTAGCTGCAGACTAAAACTTTTAATTGGAGGTGGCCAGACAGTTTCAATTAGGATCGAACCCTTACCTTAGCAAAAACACGCACCTAAATCGAGAGAGATGGCATCTCTCAAAATGAGAGAGGTGGCAACTCTGAACATGTGATTTAAGTTCGTTGGCGAGCGTAGAGGTGTGGGCTCGAACCCCGGTGCGGTCATGTTGATATTTTTGTTATATTTTCCTTATTTAGTTATTTTGTATTAATAAAATATTCTTTTCAAACATATATATATAATTTAAAAAGTCAAAAGACAAGGTCAAAGGTCACAAAGTCATTATTTGGCGCGTTATTGGCTCAGAAGCTGCAGATGTTTCAGTTTTTATTTGCCACGCCCCCAGTGGCCGTAGACAAATAATAAATGGGCGTTCAGGAATATAACTGTAAAGTTTGGATGCTTACATTCGAAAAATGCGAAAATTACAGGGTATTTTTCTGTATGTCATGCCCCTTTTGGGTCGTAACAATAATTTTTGGGGCATCGATAGAGGAGGCCCCCAGTAACATAACATTCAATTTTGAAGCTTCTAGCACTAAAACTGTGGGAGATATAAGCTGATATTAGTTGCCACGCCCCCTGAAGGCGTAGATATATCCGCCATAGCTTTTCGATTGTGGGATGTTAACCCGAGTATATATACCAAGTCTCAAGTCTCTAGCATCAATAGTGCTCAAAATATAACGAAACTAGTAAAATCACTATGTCTTCAGATCCGATTTGCCACGCCCCTAGTAGGCGTGGCCGTAAAATTTTTTGGGCGATCCTTATAGAATCGTAACAGTAACCCACGTGCCAAATTTGGGCGTTCTAGCTTTAAAACTGTAGAAGATACAGTTTGACCCGATTTGCCACGCCCCCAATGGGCGTAGATATATCCGCCATAGCTTTTTGATTTTGGGATGTCGACATGAGTGTTCAGTTAAAATCTCAATTCTAGCTTTTCTAGAAGTAGTGTTTCTGAGATACAGGAAAATGCATTTTCCGATTTGCCACGCCCCTAGTGGGCGTATCGGGAAAATCTTGACACTTTATCAGACGAGGGTATACACGAGTATATATTTCAAATTTCAAGTCTCTAGCTTCAATAGCGTGGAAATGGTTTGCGTTCATACGGACAGACGGACAGACGGACGGACGGACAGACGGACAGACGGACGGACAGCATGACGGACATTGCATTAAAACCAATATACTATATCACTACGTGAAATAGTATAAAAATAAAGCTGAAATAGATCTAACAATAGAAGAGATGCTAGAGTTAGCAGACGTATCTGTCTTACATAATAATACCATAATCTTATATGTTGTCAAAATTCCTAATCTAGAAAAGATAAATTACGAGAATATAATTATTAGACCTATAATTAAAGACAATACAATTGTAAACTTACAATTCAAAGAAATTTTCAAATATAAAAACACAATGTTAGGATTAAGAAACAGCTGTAAAACTTATAACAACATAAAAATTTGTAATCAAAAAGATTTAATAGATTTAAGAGAAAACGATTGTATACCCAAATTAATGTTAGGAAAAGATGCAAAATGCGACTACAGCAACGCAGACCACATCGAAAGCTTAGAAGAAATCCAAGAAGACATCATACTACTTAACAACTTCCAAGGCAGAATAAAGTGGGAGGACACTGATCAAATAGTCCAAGGCACTTTACTTATAAAATACCACAACTGCTCTATCACGATCGATGACCGAATATTCTCCAATACAGAAGAAACACAAATCAACCCCAAAACCCCGATTATACAAATATCGGTATCCGAGGCCAAACTCTTGCGGGTCCTCAGTATAAAAACATTAGATAATCTTCAAATAAATAACACCAAGCACTTAAATCTGTTACAGACCCACTCCGCTACCAACAGCATTGGTTCATTAGCATTGCTTGTAGGTTTTGCATAACAATAGTGTTAGTCTCAAAAAGGCGAGCTAACAAAAAGAAGTAATCCTACAATTCGCTTCCGAAATTCCAAACACTGTCGATCACCCAATCACCAACACTTCCGAACATCTTCCAAATCTTCAATTCACCAACATCCTGTTTTTCTGACACTTGAGAACAACTGTCAATTTGAGGGTGGAAGAGTTAACGTAAGCAAAGTCAAAAGCAGTTCAACGCCTTGCAACTCGCGCTGTGTCAAAAATGCTGACCTACGGTCTGCATTGCATCCGCTCTAAGCAGCAAAACAATTCTTAAGAATTATTGTTACGAGAGCCACACGCGCAACCGCTGGTGCAACCGCTGGCGCATCCGCTGTAGTCGATGTTTAAGCCACCTAATATTGTAATAGTTTTAGTTTCATTTTTGTATTCAAATAAATAAGTCGCTTTGCTGCGATAAAGTAAACGAATCAAATCGTTTTTTAACTTATACACTTTGTGAGATGTGCAGCACACACTCTGCAACTGTGCGTATTCGATGTGAATAAAATAAAAGAGATCGTCGATAAAATAAGTTCCTGTCGCACATTATGCAAATCGCTGGGCACAGAAACGTATAGGTAAGTAGTGATTAATTATATATATATATAAATATATATATTTGTAAATATGTATATAAGTATATACTTATTTATATATTATATATACATATTATTTATAAAATTTATGCAGACGTATCTTAATTGAGAACAAAATAAACATAAGATCGCTCGATGTTATAACAAGGTGGAATTCGACCTATTTATAGCTAAAAAGTTATTGGACATAAAGGATTTCCGGCTACGCAGTCTTATATTTGTGTAGATGCCGATTGGGATTGATGGAGACGTACATTGTCGCTTGATAGTTACCAGGCAACCCTAAAGCTACAAGACGAACATTTAGTTTATAGTGAGTTCTTCATAGTATGGATGGAACTAAAATTGAAATGCGAGAATTGGCACAATTTGATTTTAAAAAACTATCGGCTCAGATAAAAAAAAGGGGAAAGCAAATTATTAGAAAATGAAGCATTGTTGGCAGCGATTTACATGGATCCTTGAGTAAATTGCATGTTGACGAACTTTCAGAAGTCTTTAGCAAAGCTTAATTTTAAAACAATAGCTTTTCGTTTATTTGAGGTGAAACAAGCTGTATGTCGAACAATGTTTGAAATTGTGTTCCTGTTTTGTTTACGTTGTAATTTTGAGAAACTAATGTTAATAATTTAAATTGTCTTCGTCAAAAAGTAATAATTGTACTTAACTAAAATCCTAAAAATATTTCATACTTATTATCGCTTTATTTTTAAGGCACAAACACAAAATATTCCAAAGCTCGAAACTCCTGTGCGTGAAGAGATGTTTGACTCCTCATTCTCGTCGATTTTTTCAACCGCACCCTCGTCTGAAGAGACGTAGCTGTTCTCGGCATTTTTGGACGATTTGCAGACAGTGTCAGAAAGCAAAAAGACCCTGTTTCTGCAAAACTTGTCCAAATTTATGCTGATATCGAAAACTTCAACGTTACATATGGTCGCTTGCCATTAAATTTAAATATATTGAAGTGTTTAATGACTTGCAGCTTAAGTTTCCTCACATAAGTGCATTCGCGCAGGTTGTGCTGATACACCGCAACGCAGGTTTCCGTCGAACGGGCATTCTCAGCCCTACACTTTATATTAAGTGAACGAAGAAGTTCGATTAGTGCAGAAAATCTCAACGCCCTATTAGTCATTAAGCTTAACACAAAATATATAAAAATATTACAAAAATATATATATGAATAGTTTAAACTCTCTTGTTACCTAAATATAAATAAAATATAAATAAATTTAAATTGTTCTCTGAAAAAATTATTTTTTTTCTCAACAACAAAAATAAATGTGAAGACCGTTTGCGTTGAGTCTTTCGGGTTTTCGGTCTTTTGAGTCTCATTGTGTGAGCGTTTTCTTTCGCTCTAACTAACAATAGTTCAACCTTCTTTACAGATCTTAATATTTCAAAACGTTCGTGGTCTGAATTCTAAACTCAGAAGGTTTTTTTTTTTTTGAGTAGTTTCAGTGTTCGTTTTGATATTATCGCCCTGACTGAAACGTGGTTAAGCTCGAATGTTTATAATAGTGAGATTCTCTCGAATGATTTCACTATTTACAGACATGATCGTTTGACACGTAGAGGTGGATGTGTCTTATTAGGTGTTAAATCTAATATTCTCTCTGAACGTTTTATTTTTTCAGGATCTCATGATGTCGAGATAGTTGCTGTTAAACTAATTCTTAAATCTTGTTCCGTTTTTATTACATGTTCATATATTCCCCCACTTCTGATGTTCAAACTCATGCGCAAAATTTGACATGCATTAAAGAAATTTATGAACATGTAAAGGATAATGATTTCTTTCTGGTGTTGGGTGACTTTAATATACCGAACACTTCTTGGATCTCTAATCCTAGTTCAAGTTCCCTAATTCTTACAATTGATAATTTTCTTTGATGAATTACTTTCTATTTCTATGTCTCAGATGAATTCAATCTCAAATCATCGGAATCGATTGCTTGATCTGGTTTTTATTAATGATGACTCATGCATTAATGTTTCTAGATCATCCCCTTTTTGTTTACCTGAGGATATTCATCATCCTTCATTGGAGGTATCTCTGTCGCTAAGTACTCCTCCAATTTGTGAATCTACTCCATCAAAACGTCGTTGTTACAATAACTGCAATTTTGCTTTGCTTAATCAACTTATTAGTGCAAAAGATTGGTCTACAATATACGATTCCGTTGATGTTAATTGTGCAACAAATATTGATGAGTGTGTTTATATGTGTCTCGCTGTGCTTTTTCTAATAAACCTCCATGGTTTACTCAGAACCTTTCCAATTTAAGAAACATTAAGTCTAAATGTTTTAAAATTTTAAAAAGTGTGGACCCTCTATTAACTGGTCTAAATATTCCATAGCCAAGTCGAATTTAAAACTTATTAAATTCCCGTTGCTATGAGAATTACCTTTTGCGTTGCATAAGGCAGTTTGCTCGTGATCCTAAAAATTTGTATTCCTTTGTGAACTTGAAACGCACGTCTTCTAGTTTACCTTCCACATTTTTTCTTGCATCAAACAATTCTTGCAATGATCATGATTCCTCTGATCTTTTTGCTGATTTTTTCCAATCAACTTACTTATCTGTAGACCCCTATAAAACTTCTTACCCTTATTATATCTCTTCTACAAATATTATTACGGCTTTCAATATTTCCCTTGATTCTCATATTTCACCCATTCGGTCAATAAACCATCTTACTCGCCTGGAGCTGATAATAATCCTAGTTGTGTTATAAAAGAATGCTGTGACTCTCTTCAGTTTAGATTTTTAACTTATCCCTGGAAACCTCTGTGTTCCCGTCTATTTGGAGAAAGTTTTCCTCTATATAAAAAAGGTGGGAGGTCTGAAACTTCCGAAGTTATTTAAAAAAATAATAGCATTTCGCTTTTCCAACACGGCTTTGTTCTTAATCGATCAACCTCGACTAATGTACTTACCTAGTAATCGATAGTTTTTTTTAAATAAAATACAAACTGATGTTATATGTACAGATTTCAGCATAGCATTTGATTCAGTTCACCATGAAGTATTACTTCATAAGCTTGATCTCATAGGTTTTTCTTAAACTCTTATCTTGGATGTCATCCTATTTAAAAGGTAGAACCCAAAGAGTTGTGTTGAGAACATCTTTTCGAAGCAAATCTTCGTTCTTTCAGGTGTACCTCAGGGTAGTAATCTCGGGCCTTTACTTTTACACTATTTATCTCTTATTCAAAGATCTTCATGTATAGTGATGACATAAAACTTTGCCTTTCTTATTCTAACATAATCAATCATCAATGCTTACAAGATGATCTTAATTCCTTCCAACTTTGGTGCTTGGCCAATAGGTTGCGTTTAAACTGTTCTAAATGTATGACAATGACCTTCTGTTGTACTACTTTATATATTGCTAATTATTCAATTAATAGTGATTCTTTGCAACGCGCTTTTTCTGTCCAAGATCTTGGAGTACTTTTCGATTCAAAACTTCGCTTCAATACTCATATCTCAACCATTATAAATGAATCCAAGTGTTCTTGGCTTCATAAAACGTTGGGCAAAAGAGGTTGTCCTGCCAAAAGAGCTTGGTAATATACACCATATAAAAACAAGTAAGAGTGCTCTAGTCGAGACTGCTCGACAAAAAGATCCCTTAAACCCTGCGAAGAACTGCGATTACTAAGAACCGCTAACATTCTCCGTTACTTTTATATGTGCATATGAAGCAATCAATACATACACACACAGAGGCACGCACAAGAACACGCACAGACGCGCACAAAAGAACGCACACAGACGCACGCACAAGCACACAATCTGCTAACTGTGCATTATGACTCATCAGCTTCGCTGCTGCTGCAAGACAACGATAATATGAGATTAAATGTTTAATAAATTTTTTTTAGACGAACGATTTTGATCAAATTTGTTGGGCGTGGTCATGACATTCATATGTGTAGTGCCAAAGCATAAGTCTCTAGTACTTGAAATACGTGATTTAGCAATTTGAGGTGAAGGGGAAATTTGAGTGCTTGGCATCAAAAATTTAACAAAAACCGAAATTGCAGAAGGCTCAAATAATACTAAATGCAAAATTTAAAGACTCAAACTATAAAGATGAATAGAATTTTATAACTAAATGAAGATATCGGGTTTTAATCGATAACATTAAAACGATGATAGTTATCGAATATTTGAAACAAACTCGATCGAATCGTGATATACCCGAACATCAAAAAAAATTGAAGTCTCTAGCTCTTATATCTTCTGAGATCGACGCGTTTAAACATACGGACAGACGGACTGGGCTAAATCGACTCGGCTTTCTCTCTGATCAAGAATATATATACTTTATGGGGTCTGCCACGCCTCCTTCTGCCTGTTATATACATTTTCACAAAACCATTATACCCTGATTTCCCATTTTCAACGGGTTCAGGTATATCAAGTACATAAGAAAACTCTAGTCGGGGATCCCGACTAGAGATCCCCTAAACCCCGCGCTGTCTGCGTTTTTAGAATACTGCATAATTAGCATTTCGTATAAACGCACAGAAAACTAAATTCAATTCATTTTCAATTGTTTAGCCAATAGCGCCATCTATGGTTCGATAGAATAGCACCATCCATGTTTCGATTTATTAAACAGCTGATAATTAGCAAATCATAGCGCCATCTATTGGCAATATGTACACTAAAACTTGCGGGGCTTAGAATTTTCTAGATGCACGCAGCTCAATGTGTATGTGTGTATGTGTGCATATGTATAGGAAAACAATTTGTTTTTGTTGCTGGTCACGTGTTTAGCCGATTGGCCAAATGTTTTGTTTAATAACTTCTGCGCGAATTAATGGATTTAAATGAAATTTTCAGCTTAGGTTTAATATATTTTATTACATTTTTTCCAATTTTAAAAATGTAAACCCATTGGGGGCAACTAACCTTAATTTAAATTTTTGAGGAAATTTGGAGCCGGTATCCAAAATTTAGCAAAAAATTTGGGGACTCTAGCTATAAAGACGTGGGAGACATAATTTTATAAGTAACGTTCGATAACGTTTGTAATCGATAACATTAAAATTAAAATAGTTATCTACTTTTTTTTAACAAACTCGATCTTTTCGTGCCATTCACGGACCTACATAAAAAATTTCAATTATCCAGCTCTTATAGGTTCTGAGCTTGTCACCCTAATCAAGAATATATATACTTTATGGGGTCTGCCACGCCTCCTTCTGCCTGTTACATACATTCACATTTCAACAAAAATATTATACCCTGAATTCCCATTTTCAATGGGTATAAAAAGCAACTTGTGGTCTTCAACAAGCAGCTTGCCGAACAGCTAGCGAGAGCACTCGCTCCCGCCTCGTTGCTCTTGTGCTGCTCTTTACAGTGCCCTAATTAATTTCATGCACCTCACACACCTAAAGCCTTACATTATGCCCTGTCAAATGACTGAACATCGGCCTCGTTGAAAGGCCGCAGGGCTTCAACTTCAATTTACATTTAAACTAACTTACGTAATAGGCAAGGGAGCAATGCGGGGAATTGGGCGTTTATATATGCCCGATTTGGTTTTGATGACCACCACCCGCACCCTACCATCTCCGCCGGGTATCGCTTTGGTCACCACGCCGAGCATCCAGTGCTGAGGCGTAGCGTTGTCCCTCCCACGAGGACGACTGTGTCGACTTCCACGTTCCTCGACTCTGCGTCCACTTGCTTCTTTGCTGCAGACTGAGCAGGTAGTCCCCGGATCAATCTGTCCAGAATCGCTGCTTGATTCTTGATGTCAGCTGCCATCTTTTAAGTATGGCAGCCTGACATCATCGATTGGCTGCGTTGATGCGAGTGGCAGCGGCACGAGCGTTGCGCCGACCAGCAGATGAGCCGGGGTGAACACCTCGCCGTCATTTGCGTTGCTGCCGGGAGCGATGATCGGCCGGGAATTGAGGATGGCCTCCACCTCGACGAGCACCGTTGCCAACTCGTCCTGGCACAGCACTGCGTTGCCAATTGCCTTGAGCAATAGACCTTTCGCCGACTTCACAGGCTGCTTCCCATAGGCCGCCGAAATGCGGCGCTCGTGGGGAATGAAAACAAACTCCATTCCCCGTTCCGCAGCATACGTTTGAATCGCAGATGAATTGGCGCTTAAATTGGCCGCAATGTTCGCCAGCGTGCGAGTCGCACCCACGAAATTGGTGGCATTGACGCAGTATACCTTCCTGACAAGGCCACGTCGACCAATGAACCTAGATAAACATATCAAAAAGGTGGTAGAGATTAGATCGGTTATGTACAGCCTTAGAAGTGAAGCAGACGAATATGGCAATATACATTTTAACGGGAGCTTTGCCCTGAATCCCCAACGACCACAAAAGTCCACTCCGCTGATCTCAAAGGGTCTGTTCCCGTGTAAACGATCAGCGGGAAGGTTGCGCATTATTTGCGACAAAAGCTTCGCCTTATATTTTTAGGCAGCAGCAAGGGGAACTTGGCATTATGCGCTAATGGCGCCTTCATCAAACGACCTCCTACCCGCACCAACCACAAGACATGCTTGCCATGCTGATGAGAGTGCAGGAATAGTGTCAGTTTTTGAAGAGCCGGTTGCAAAAATGTGGACTTTCTTAATTTGTCAATTTCTTGAGCGAATTCTGTATGCTGAATCACAGATACTGCTGCAAGAAAGGCGAAACTTAATTCAGGAGCTGAAGGAATTAAAGAGACGTTTCTCGCTCCTTCCATTGATGAAGCGGAACATATAACAGATTATACGGATCAGCCTTGTAAATGAAGATGTAGTTTATTAGTGGCCTACTGGCCACAATTCTTCTGAATGTTGTAAAAATGATGGTCCGCCAAACCAGATTGAAGAGTGAAGCTCTTCAACTAAACATCCCGAGACATTATGTCTCCCGGGTTGTCTTTTGTTGGGGCATGACGCCAGGAGACATTGGCTGTGAACTCCTGAATGGTTGCTACTCGATTGGCAACAAATGTGTTCAAATTTGATGAGTGCATTTGCAACCAATGAAGAACAACTTCGGAGTCGGACCAAAAACAACTTTGTCTAATGGACAGTCGAGTGTTCTTTACCGCGTCCCACACGGTAGCTAATAATTCCGCGGCACTGACTTCGTTTTGAGTGGGGCTACTATGGGCTTGGCGGTCGGTTAGAAACCTGATACCATCAACTGTTTGCACTCGTACATATAGACAACAGCCGTAAGCTCTTGTTGACGCATCAGCAAAGGCAAGGACTTGACAGTCTACGGACATTTGCACGAGTTACAATCGGACTTAGCAAACCTAAGGGATCGTATAATCGTGACACTAACGATAGAACGGACCGCTTGGTAGGATTCGAATCTCTTGTAGATTCCATTGTGTATCTGAACACATCAGCCTTCGGATTTCAAATTAATCCTAATCCCAATGACAATGTTGTCCTTTGCTGATTGAGCTGCAAGTTTCTTACAGTTGGACGACCATTTTGTAAGATGGAAGCCAAACCCCTTGAAGAATTGCGATTAAATCGCGATGCAACAAGCATAACTCCTCAGCGCTATCTGATCCTGTGAACAGATCATCGACATAAGAGTCCGGGAGCTAAGGACCGAGTCGCAGCTTGGTGAGTGAAGCGTAATTCGCTTAGATACTTTAGGCATCGAACTGCCAAAAATGGCGCAGCAGCTGTCCCATACGTTACTGTATTTAAACGAAAAATTTGTAACGGATCAGTGAGCTTTCTCTCCACACAACAAGTTGAAAGTTGCGCTGGGACCCGTCTAATTCTATTTGACGATACATATTAGCTATGTCTGCGGTTGCAGCCCAGGGCGAAATCGAAAACGTAGCAACGTTTCCCATAACTGAGGCTGAATGGTCGGACCCACCATGAGTAGATCATTCAGCGACAACTGAGAAGACGATTTTCTAGAGGCATCGAACACTACCCGGAGCTTCGTTGACGAGCTGTGCGGTCTTAGCACGCATTGGTACGGAATGAAATAATGCGACTCTCTCGGAATGTGATTATCTGTCGGACTCATATGACCCAAGGCCACGTACTCCTTCATGAAGTCAATGTACATGGGCCGAATGTCATCTTCAAGTACAAGTTTGAATTAATTGTATTAGGTTTATCTTCTAACTCCCAGAAGTTTCGAACGATCGAGTCTACATAGATCTCGTCTTTCACAACGCTCATTAAAATTGAAGAACGGGCGGCTATTTCTTTTGTTCAACAACGACCAGACACTATCACTGTAAGCTGGAGTGTTGGACTGTTGCTAGTTACCTTTATTCGACCTTCTCTTAATACATCAAAAAAGATATCGGCACCGAAAAGCATATCAATGCGTTGTGGTTTGTGGAACTGAGGATCGGCTAACTGCACGCTATCAGGGACAGTTATCTTCTCAGCAAGTTTCTTAGGTTGGTACGACGATATGGACCGGAGGATACCAAAATCAGCCATGATTTGTATGTCGTCCGTTCGTAGGGCTATTGACCGACAGTTAGCAGTACCCAGTAATTGAATAGCCCTTTTTTGCCTCTTCAATTTTAGTTGCTTAGCTAACTCCTCAGTGATGAAGTTTACCTGAGAGCCGGAGTCTAAGAGGGCTCTAGCTAACTGATACGATCCTGATTGATCTTTTACTCTGACGACAGCCGTTGCCAGGAGAACTTGGTCAGAGGCACTACTTGCGTGGTTCACAGCCGAAAACTGTGACGCAATGGGCCTCGGAGCAACTGGGATAGCCGTTGAGGCATCCTGAGGGGTCTCCGAAGTGTATCTGTGTAGCATTGAATGATGGGGCTTAGAGCAAACACGACAGTGAGCTGATTTACAAGCGGCTACCGAATGTCCTGTTCGCAAGCAGTTTATACAAAGAGGATAACTCTTTGCGATGAACAAGACTGAACATAGTTCTCATCAGATTTGCAAAAAACACACTTATTGACTTGGAGCTGACTTGGAAGAGCAACGGCTAATGACGTTTTTCCACCTCTTTTTCCACTGTCATGACGTGTCTTACGACCTACGCCGCATGCAGAAGAGGCTTCTTCAGCTGTCAAATGTTGATAGCGTCTATTTAAAGCAACTGCACAATCATTCCACAATGGAAGTTTGTTGTAGTCTAAGTTCTCTTCCCATCTTGAGCGTGTGCCAGTGTCTACCTTGCTCATTACTAAATGTATTAACATGTCATTGGAAATCTGTTTATCAGAGCCTAGCGATAACAGCGATTCATAAATGGCACGCACCGTATCAATCATCTTGCGCATAGATGCTGCTGACGGCGCAATCATACTGGCTAGTTCGAACAGCTTGGAGATGCTATTAAAAATATGAGACATGACAACCAATGTCTCATGTCGCGGTTTTTAAAGCCTTTAAAGCTTTTGTGTAATTATCGTCTGTTACCTGATAAGCCTTAACAGTACCCAGTGCCTCTCGATCTAGGCACGACAACAAATGATTGAACTTTTCTATGTTTGACAGAGCTGGATCATTGTCAACTAAATTCTCGAACAGACCTAAAAATTTCTTGTATTCGGAATACTTCCACTAACTTTTGGTAATTTAATGTTATGTAGATTTCTTCTGTGTGACACGGAGCTAATCATGGTCGAATTGGCATGACTTTCCAGGTTTGATAGAATAAGATTTCCTCTACTCTAAAGAATGGGATTATGATAAAGTAAATTTTTCGCCGGCCCCGCTGCTGCTTTCGCTGTCTGTGGGTGTTGCGTAATCATCAACAAGTCTCATAAGTGTCCGGTGTCTGCTTCCAGCAGCTTCCGCATATGGGATTGTGGAAAAATTGCATTCAGTCTGACTATCTCGCCAGTCAGTCGAGTGAATTCCGAAAGATTAGTCGTATCTCTCATGTAATCGTAATCGTTCCAAATCAGAACGTAGCGTTATAGTCTGTTAAGCGTGCTATCGCTGTCGTCAGTAGTATCGTTAGTACCCCGTAAAGCCTCAATGAAAACCAACTTATGATGTACTTAAAAAATTGAAACTTATAAGCTATAACTCAACGAAAGTTATTTTTAATAAGGACCGTTGTCCCCAAGTCCGCTTCAACCTTCTCTTCGTTACACAACGGAGTGAGCTTGTTCTTTTTCACCGACTTCAAAGCCGCTATTCTATTGTTCTGGTTAAACCAAGAATTTTGCACCATATCAGCGCTTTCTATCCTTGTTTTAACTTTCGCTAGGTTTCGTGAGAAGCATCATACATGATATCGATGGACCCCCGGGCTTGTAGTCCGAGTTCAATTGAAACCTTATTTATCTCTCTCTCCCCGATACATCTGGTTATGCCCTTTTTGAGGTACTGGAAAGAGTGGACCATTTACCATATTAACCCCAAAGCTGTTTAAGACTAAAGATGTTACGGTCTCTGACAAAAGATGGTTTGCTTGCATGGGGAAAAAATTTTCATAATCGGTATTAAGTTTCCATAGTACGAGACACAATATAATGGACCCCCAAAATTAGCCATACTCGAAGGTATTGGCGTTTGACCGCGCGTCTGTTTCCTTGGGTGTCTGTCGTACTTTGCTTTTGAGAAAACCCCTACCATTAAGCCCCACTTCGTTTGCCATTGTTGTCATTTTCGGGAAGTAGTAGTGAGTCATATCCAGTTTAATATTTTTTGGCGGCCCGGGAGCACGTTTTGGCCGATCTTTTTTTTCGCCGTAATCAAGAACATCTGTTCCAAAATTTTTTACAATGCCAAAATTTAGTGGTGGGGAAGCCACGAGCCCGTACTATAGCTGAGCTAGATAATTCGCAACGAATTGCGCTTACCACATTTGTGTCTTACCAAACAATTAGGGAATTTTTACCCGTAAATTTTATTACGTGGCGCGTTTATGCCCCGAACATGAAGATTTCCCCTTTTTAGGGGGGCTTCAGTTGTTTAAATTGTGTATTGTATCGAATTGTATCGACGTCTGACTCTGGCTTGCCATTTTCGAGCGCATTTGGGTTTCTCCCGGGGAGGGCATTAGCTACATGGTTTTTTTTGTCAGGCTTATAAAAAAAGGTTGGCTCCAGTCTCATCAATTTTTTTTTTCCCCAGCGATTGATTTTTACAGGGGGATTCCCTTCAGATACCCCCAAACCCCAAGTGGCTAATGATCTGCGAAAATATTGGCTAGAGCCCACACAATGGCATCGGGGTACATTAACATTACGTCTTCTAAAGCTAGAATGTTTCGTAGCCTTCAAGAGCGGGGTCGTTGTTTTTCATCCAGTTTAACGGGGAAATTTTACCCCGGAACACATTAAAGATGGAAAATTGGGGTATAATGTTTTTGTGAAAATGAAAAGGCAGAAGAAGGCGTGGAAACCCAAAAGTATATATATTCTTGATCAGGAGACAAGCCGAGTCGATTTAGCCCTGTCCGTCCGTCCGCCCCTTTCCCTATGTACGAACGCGTCATCTCAAAATATATAAGAGCTGGGGACCCTTTCATTTTTTTGGAGGTTCGTGTATACCACGATTCGATCGAGTTTGTTTCAAATAATCGATAACTATCATCGTTTTAATGTTATCGATTAAAAAATCGTTGTCTTCATTTAGATAAAATTCTATTTAATTCATTGTTAGCCTTACGCAATTTCGGTTTTTTTTAAAATTTTAAAAAAAACCACGTCCCATTCGCCTCATATTAGTAAGTTCAGAATATCATATACTAGACATTTGTTTTTTTCACATACATACATTTTGGATGACATGATCACGCCCAACAAGTTTGATCAAAAAACGTTCGTCTAGAATTTAATTTTCCCTTGCAACCCTACAAAAAGGCCCAAGAACAGCTGACGCAACGACTTGCGCTTGTGTGTGCGTGCGTGTGTGTTTTGCTTGTAAGAACGTACATATGCATGTGTATATAAATGAAACAAATAATGCTTGGAATAGCGGTTTTTCGCAGGGTTCAGGGTATCCCCCAGTCGAGCGGTCTCGAGTAGAGTTTTCTTACTTGTTTATATTTTAATTTATAAAATGGGTTAACAATCGTTTGATAACTTGAATGGACAAATATATAAAATACTAGCACTTTTCTAAACGTTTAGGTCCGTACAGCAAAACATAAGCGCAATGCCAGGGGACCGCCTCAAGATCTCGTCGGTTGTGACAGATGTCACGTCATCTTCGTCGAACTTATACCAAACATCAGCATTTGACCGTACCCAGGCCACGTAATGTCCAGATGAACTTGATCGCCCCTTTGGGGTTAGAAAGTTTTTTAAATATATAATAGCCAGATTTGTTACTGCCCAAATCATTATCAAACCAGAACTGTTCAAATTTGTTATCATCGACTTCTTCGTCGACTTCCAGAGATTTACCCGTTTTATTTATCTGCGATTCAACATTTTTTTTTTTGTCTTCGTGATGATCCTTAAATTTGGATCGCATAGCGCATAGTTTATTCTGCAAAGCGGATGTACATAGCTAAAAAGGCATCAAAATCAATTGGAAATTTAATATCTTTAAAATTTTTTTTGCATTATATTGAAATCTGCCAAACCAAATACTAAAAATACAAATAATTCAATTATGATTTCTATTATACATATATATATATTTTTTTTTATATATATATACTAGTTGACCCGGCAAACGTTGTTTTGCCTTTTTCAAATATCTAATATCTAAGTTACTATAAGTGTATGGGGATAAAGGGAAAGGGAAAAACGTTATAAACAACTGAAGTATGATTTATTTATTGTTAAAAATGACAGTTAATAAAAAAAAGATTATTCGCTAAGCGCAATAGAGGCCAATATTTTTTGTTAGGCCATCTTTACCAATATAAACAAACTTGATGGTTTCCGACGCGAGAACATCCCAAATAGTTGTCCGGGGAAAAGCATGGTTTTTCCCAAATCTAAACCACATACAAACAACGTTTCCTTTGGACTTATTGATTTCACCCGGAATGAATCTAATTGGGAATTGAATGCTTTTTGAATTCAAAAACACCCAGGAATCGGGGGTTTCGGGCGACAATATATTTTCACCTTGAAACTTGCCTTTTAAAATGGTGGCCTCAATCACGTTTTCTTTAAATTTTTTTAATAACCAATCGTGTGGATCAGTACCAATAAGGAGGCCGTGCAATGGTTCCGGCGGTGTTTCAATTTCTGGAAGTTTCATTTTTCCCCGATGAGCAACAACCCAATTGGCTCTTTTTTAAAATTTTAAAGGGGCTTGACAGGGGGGCATTCCTTGCCCAAAATGTACCAATTCCCTTTTTTGGGGAATGAGCGTAATATTCAACATCAGGCTCATACTGAAATGCTAGTCGAAGAAATGAATGTGATGTAAATGCTCGAAGTACTTGTTGATTTTGGGGTCAATCCTCTACGTCTGTTGGCTACGAATCTGCGCGTTTCCCCGTTCCAATTGTTTTTGTTGGTTTCGCTCATCTCGTACCTTTTGTAATTGTCATGCACGAACTGCGCCATTCTTACACGGACATCTGCTTTTTTATTTGTCGCCTTTCTGCATCTGATCTTAATGCCTTCATCTTGCATGCCTCTAGTTTCGTTTGGGACGACCAAATTACCCCCCCGGTGTTCGTGGCATTGTTGTAATAAATCTTTGGGAAACCCGATTGGGTAAACGTGTATTTTTTTCTTGATCAATTTAGCGCAGCGAGTTCGGTCGTACTCGAGTTGTAACAACGACTGAACTCGAGACGCACAATTTTTTGCGCGCCTTCCACCGAACCACCCCTGGCGACAGCAAAGAACGCGGGGCCCCGCAAAAACGGTTCTTCTTAAACCACAAATGCGCCGCCAGAAATTACTATTATTGTGAAAAGAAAAACAAACACACACCTCCACTCACGCACCGACATATATGTATTTTGCTCATAATATGAGAACACTGAAAGCGGGAAAAAAAATTGTGAGGACAACGCATGCGACAGAAGCCGATTTTTGCATTTTTTTTTCTGTCGCATCCGCAAACGTTTCTTGCTTGTATGCAAGTATTAGGTGTTAAACAAATAAACATTTTTTAAAAATTATTTAATTATTTATTATTTGGGTATAAAAAATAGATGTTGGCCGTTTCCCCCAGTCCTACACGTTTCGCAAAAAAAATTTCGGGGGAATGGGTTTTGAGTGTTTCGGAGAATTTTGGGAACAAACACCACACTCGAAATTTTATATAAAAGATGAATTTAGATTTCTTACAGTTTTTGTATAATGTGCATCACGGCCGAGCGTATTCGAGTTCTTTACCAATTGCTCTTTCATTTTCTATTAAGGTAAGTAAATATTAAATATATATGTATTCACTTTTAAAAAATAATTACCGATTTCAAATCGCTTTGCATATACTTAACTTCCATGGATATAAAAACAAATTTAGCTGCAAAAATGTTCTGTTGTAATAGTGACAGGTCATCAGGAGCTTCATCTGCAGTCTTTTTCACTTCAAAAAATTCCCCGAAGAATTGTTGAATAAATGAGTTTGGGGAAAAAAACAATTTTTTAAAAAATTATTTAAAAACCCAAAAAACAGTGCTTTAGCCCCCTTGAAAATAAACCCGATGCTTTTGTGAAAATCTATGTAGCAGGTAGGAGGAGCGGGGAGACTCCATAAAGTATACATATTCTTAATCAGTATGACCATCTGAGTCGATGTAGTCATGTTCATCTATCCGTCCGCATGATCACAAAAACTACATTTTCTTTCTTTAGTTTCAAAATAAAAAATTTTAGTTAAAATTTCTGAAATTATCTTAATGCTAAATTATTTAATGATCAATTTTAAGTTTAATTGTTAAAAAAATATAGCAACAAGAAAAAAAAAACTCTAGTCGGGGCCCGACTAGGGGGATACAAAAACCCCCCGCTATCTGCGTTTTTTAAAAAACTGATAATTAGCATTTCGTATAAAGCACAAAAAAATAAATTCAATTCATTTTCAATTGTTCCAATAGCGCCATCTATGGTGCGATAGAATAGAGCCATCCATGTTTTGATTTTGAACAGCTGATAATTAGCAAATCATAGCGCCATCTATTGGAAATATGTACATAAAACTTGCGGGTCTTAGAATTTTCTAGATGCACGCAGCTTTTTTGTATGTGTGTATGTGTACACGTGTATAGGAAAATAATTTGTTTTTCGTTGTTGGTTTACGGGTTTGGGGGGCCAAACGTTTTGTTTTAAAAACTTCTGCGCGAATTAATTAAAATTTTAATAAAATTTCTTAATAAAATCAGCTTATGATCAAATATTTATTTAAATTTTTTCCCTTTTTTAAAAAGCAACCCCATTAATTTAATGGCTTTGAGGGCAACTAACCTCAGTTTAAACTTTCGGAATTTGGAGGGGATGCAAAAAATTTTTCAAAAAACGAAATTAATTTAAAAAAATTACATTTTCGATGGCAGGATCCCCCCCAAAAAAGTCCTGTCAAAAGGGCTTGGTAATATATAAACCCTATACAAAAAACAACTTGCGGTCTTCAACCAGCAGCTTGCCGACAACGAAGTCTTTTTTAGTACTGAATTTAATGCAACTTCAAACTTAAGCTAGTGGGCAGAGAGCTAGCCCCAGAGACCCGAACATCTACCGAGAGCACTCACCCCCCCCCGTCGTTTTCGTGCTGCCTTTACAGTGCCCTCAAAATTTTTTGCACCCGGCCCCAACCTGACATTATGCCCAGTCAAATGACTGAACATCGGCCGCGTTGAAAGGCCGCAGGGCTTCAACTTCACTTAAAACTTAAACTAAACTATGTAATTTGGGGAAGGGGCAATGCGATGAATTGGGGGTTTATATTTTCCCCGTTTTTGGTCTTATGACCACCACTGCACCCTACCATCTCCGCCGGGTATCGCTTCGGTCACCACGCCGAGCATCCCCCGCTGAGGCGGTGCGTTGTCCTCTCCCACGAGGACGACTGTGCCTACTTCCACGTTCTTCGACTCTCGCGTCCACTTGCCCCTTTTTCTGCAGACTGAGCAGGTAGTCCCTGGACCATTTCCCAGAATCGTTTTCTTGATTTTGATGTCAGCTGCCATTTTTTTTAAATATGGCACCCCGACATCATCGATTGGCTGCGTTGATGCAGGGCAGCGGCACGAGCGTTGCGCCGACCAGCAGATGAGCTGGGGTGAGCACCTCGCCGCCGTTTGGGTTGCTGCTGGGAGCGATGATCGGCGGCGAATTGAGAATGGCCTCCACCTCGACGAGCACCGTTTCCAACTCGCCCTTTGGCGCAGCACTGGGTGCCAATTGCCTTGAGCAACGGGCCCTTTTCCCGGGACTTCCACCGCTGTTTCCCCCCAGGCCGCCGAAAGGGGCGCTCGGGGGGGAAAAAAAAACAAACCCACCCCGCCCGCAGCATATGTTTGAATCGCACCCGAATTGGCGCTGAAACTGGCCGAAAAGTTTTGCCAGCGTGCGAGCCGCACCCACGAAATTGGTGGCATTGTCGGACAGTTTCCCCGACAAGGCCACGTCGACCAATGAACCTAGATAAACACATCAGAAAGGTGGTAGAGGTTAGATCACAACCCTCATATGTACAGCCTTAGAAGTGAAGCAGACGAATATGGCAATATACATCTTAACGGGCGCTTTGCCCCGAATCCTCAACGAAACTAAAATTGGCCCAAAAAAACCACTCCGCTGATCTAAAAGGGTCTGTTGGGGGAAACGATCAGCGGGAAGGTTGCCATTAGCGAAAAAGCTTCGGCTTATATCGAAAGCAATGCAGGGGTTTTTTTCACCACTCCCCGACACCTCTCGAGCATTGATCACCCAGATCTGTTGCCGAAGTAATCCCATCGGGGCCATTGGATTGGCATGACAGTGCGTGTGATGCAAATGCCTTGATGTGACAAACCCCACACTTTTTAGGCAGTAGCAAGGGGAAATTTGGGATTATGCGCTAATGGCGCTTTCATCAAACGACCTCCTACCCGCACCAACCACAAAACACGCGGCCGTTGGTGAGAGTGCAGGAATGGGGCCGTTTTTTTAAGAGCCGGTTGCAAAAATGTGGACTTTTTTAAATTTTTTAATTTCTTTAGCGAATTCTGTATGCTGAATCAAGGGTACTGCTGCAAGAAAGGCGAAACTTAATTCAGAAGGGGGAAGGGGAAAAAAGATACATGTTTCTGGCTCCTTCCATTGATGAAGCGGAACATGTAAGCGATTATGGGATCAGTCTTGGGAAAAGAAGATATAGCTTCTATTAATGGCGTGATGGAATTACGATCTCCCCAACTGCAACCGTAGTAAAGGCAGCTCTACGCCTCTCTAACGACTCCAATTCCTTCGACAGCTTAAAAATGGGTTTTTTTTGGGCCCCAATTTTTGGGAAAGTTGTAAAAAACGGTCCCCCCAAAAACCGGGGGGACCCAAGTTCTTCAACTGAACATTTCCCCAGACACTATGTCCGCCGGGGGTTTTCTTTTGTAGGGACATGACGCCAGGAGACATTGCCCTCAACTCCGAATGGGTTTCCCGATTGGGAACAAATGTGTTCAAGTTTGATGAGGCATTTGCAGCCAATGAAGAACAACTTCGGGGCTGACCAAAAAAAAAATTTTTCTAAGGACAGTCGAATAATGTCTTTACCGGTCCCACACGGAAACAAAACCCGCAGCACACAGTTCAAGCCGCGGCCGATTTTGTTTTCAGTGGGGGTACTTTGGACTTGGCGGTTAGCAACCGATAGTGATACCCTCAACCGTTTGCACTCGGGACGTATAGACAACAGCCGGGGGCTCGGTTTACGCATCAGCGAAACCATAGACTTGACAGCCCCGTTTTTAAGGGGCCTTTAACAGGTTTCACAAAGCATTTAATTTGAAAAAAAGTTGGTCACTGCTTCCAACTCTTTTATCATTTTTTGGGGGGGGAGTTGGTCATCCCATCCAAGCTTATTCAACCACATTTCGTATTAGAACCTTTGCACGAGTTACAATCGGATTAGCAAACCTTAGGGGGTCGTATAATCGTGCCACAAACGATAGAACGGGGCCGCTTGGTAGGATTCGAATCTTTTTTGTAGATCCATTGAATATTTGAACACGTCAGCCTTTTGGATTCCAAAAAAAAAACCCAAAAGGGTTTTTTTTCTTCGTGATGACCAATGACAATGTTGTCCTCTGCTGATTGAGCTGCAAGTTTCTCACAGTTGGACGACCATTTTGTAAGATGGAAGCCAAACCCTTTTTGAATTGCGTTTTAAATCGCGATGCAACAAGCAAACCCTCAGCGCTGTCTGATCCTGTCAGCAAATCATCGACATGTCGGAGAAGGACCGAGCTGCAGCTGGGTGGTGGAAGCATGTAATTCGCTCAGATACTTTAGGCATCGAATTGCAAAAAAAGGCGCAGCAGCTGTCCCATACGTTACTGTGTTTCCCGAAAAATTTGTAACGGGTCAGTGAGTTTTTTTCTCCACACAACAAGTTGAAAGTTGCGCTGGGACTCGTCAAATTTCCCCATTTGACGGTACTTTTTGGGGCGTCTGCGGTTGCAGCCCAAGGGCAAAGGGAAAAACGTAGCAACGTTTCCCATAACTGAGGCTGAAGGGTGGGGCCCACCATGAGTAGATCATTCAGCGACAACTGAAAGACGATTTGTGAGGCATCGAACACTACCCGGAGCCGGACGGGGCCGGCGGTTTTGGCACGCATTGGTACGGAATGAAGAAGGGGCTTCTGGGGAAATTAATTATCTGTCGGCCCCCAAGACCCAAGGCCAAGTACTCCTTCATGAAGTCAATGTACATGGGCCGAATGTCATCTTCTTTGACATTCTTTCTCCAGAGCCATGAACCGTCGTTTGGCTATGTCATATGACACCCCAGACGGGGAAAATTGGGATTTAAATGGCAACGACACTTGAGCCGCCCCGAGGTGGTTTGGCGAATAGTCTCTATAAAGGACCTGCACAGCTGTTGTTCTGGGGTATACAAATTTGAATCAATTGAAATTAGGTTTATCTTCTAACCCCCAGAACTTTCGAACGATCGAGTCTACATAGATCTCGCCCTTTCACAACGCTCATTAAAGTTGAAGAACGGGCGGCTTTTTCCCTTCGTTTGAAAACCCGACCAGACACTATCCAACCAGGGTGTGAGTTGGAGTGTTGGACTGTTGCTAGTTCCCTTTATTGGGCCCTTTTCTTAATACATCAAAAAATGGGGTTCCAAAGCTATCAATCCCGGGGCTTGTGGAACTGAGGATCAGCAAACCCGCACGCTATCAGGCACAGTGATTTTTCAGTAAGTTTCTCAGGTTGATACGACGATATGGCCCGGGAGGATCCCAAAAATCAGTCATGATTTGTGGTCGTCCGTTCGTGGGGTATCGATGTCTGAACACTGTGACTAACGATTGACCCAAAAAGTTGGCAAACCCAAACTGAAAAACCCCTTTTTTTTTTTCTTAAATTTTTAATTGTTTAGCTAACTCCTCAGTGATAAATTTTTCCCCCCTGAGAGCCGGATTTCAAGGGGGGTCTAGCTAACTGATATGATCCTGATTGATCTTTATCGACGACAGCGGGCCCCCGGGAGAATTTTGGGCAGAGACGCTACTTGCGTGGTTTACAGCTAAAAACTGTGTCGAATGGGCCCCGGAGCTACGGGGATACCCGTTGAGGCAGTCTGAGGGAAATTCCGAAATGTATCTGTGTAGCATTGAATGATGGGGGTTTTGAGCAAACACGACAGTGAGCTGATTTACAAGCGGCTACCGAAGTCCACCCCAAGCAATTTATACAAAGAGGAAAACCCCTTTTGGGAAATTTTAAAACGATTCTGGCAGGGGATCGCAAGATGAACAAGACTGGAAAGGTATCAGATTTGGAAAACACACTTCTTGACTTGGAGCTGACTTGGGGGAAAAGCAACGGCTAATGACGTTTTTCCACCTCTTTTTCCCCTGTCATGAGGTGTCTTAGACCCCCGCATGCAGAAGAGACTTCTTCAGCAGTCAAATGCTGATAGCGTCTATTGTGCAACTTCACAATCATTCCACAATGGAAATTTGTTGTAGTCTAAGTTCTCTTCCCATCTTGAGCGCGGGCCCGGTCTACTTTGCTCATTACTAAAAAGTATTAACATGGCATTGGAAATCTGATTATCAGAGCCTAGCGATAACAGCGATTCATAAAAGGCACGCACCGAATCAATCATCTTGCGCAAAGATGCTTACACGGGGCAGACATATTTGGGGGGGTTTGAACAGCTTTTGGGGATGCTATTAAAAATATGAGACATTGGTTGTCATACACTGTTTTTAACGCCTTTAAAGCTTTCGGGTAATTTATCATTTGTTACCTGATAAGCCTTAACAGTACCCAGTGCTTCTCGGGTTTTTGGGGACGAAAAAAATGTTAAATCCCCTATGTTCGACAGAGTTGGGTCATTGTCAACTAAGTTCTCGAACAAACCCATAAAGTTTTTGTATTCGGAATACTTCCCCTAAATTTTGGAATTTAATGTGAGGTAGATTTCAGTATGTGACACGGAGCTAATCATGGTCGAATTGGCATGACTTTCCGGTTTTGGTTGATTTACACTGCCTCGCTTCATTAGTAAATTTTGGGTTTTGACACACAACCCCCTAATGATGATCGAGGCACTAAATCTGAGTTAATGTCGTCCAGTTCTTGCCGTATTTTTAAAAGCGTTTTCTTTTATATCGGTTTAATATTTTAGTCGACATTCGATTTGGGTTTTTACCGATATTGTAAATTTTTTAAAGATTTGTTGATACGCGTTATATCGTTTGTAACGTTTTTTTGGGGATTCAGCAGGTTTTTAATCCGCGCTGATGATGACTCGTCCATAGACCGATTCTTTTCCCCGCTTGCCAGTCATGATTCTCAAAATGTTATTCAATTGAAACCAATTTCAATTCAACCCGGGAAATTTTAATGCAAGCGAAGGGGGGGCAGAGTAATATCCACTGCTTTCGGCCCATGCTCTAAAAATTTTGAGCTAGTTGTATATGGCTGCTACTAACGATTGTAACATATACCTGTGTTATTCAGCCATTAACCACCCCCCGTTTTATCGTGAGTGTCGAACCTTCACCATACACGTTCGATGCGCACAATGAATCACGCAAGTTGGGGCACAGATGAAGGCCGAACTTCCAACAGAGAAAAAACCCCAAAAACTGGTGAGGGCCGAGCATGCACTCATACACGTTTGATGCGCACAACACCCGCGCAACGGGAGCGCAAATGCACAATCGAATTCACAACAGCGGACAACAAAGCTGGTGAGCGCCGAGCATGACCTCCAAATTTGATGCCCCCCGAGGCGAAAGGGGAGCGCAATGCACGCCGAACTTCAAAACAGCGGACAACAAAGCTTTAGTGCTGAGCATGCACTCATACAAGTTTGATGCGCACAACGAGAGCGCAAGGGGGAGCCAAATGCACAGCCGAATTTCACAACAGCGGACAACAAAACCCGTAAACGCCGAGCATGCACTCATACTTTCCGCGAAAAACCCGAGAGCGCAACGGGAGCGAAGCACAGCCGAACTTCACAACAGCGGACAGCCATCGCTGTTGATTTTGATGTCAGCTGCCATCTTTTAAGTAGGGGGCCCATCCCCGAGGCTGCGTTGATGGAGTGGCAGGGGGCACGAGGGGTTGCCCCGACCAGCAGATGAGCTAGGTGAGCACCTCGCCGTCGTTTGGGGCTGCGGGAGCGATGATCGGCCGCAAAGAGAATGGCCTCCACCTCGACGAGCACCGTTTCCAACTCGTCCTGGCGCAGCACTGCGCCCCCACTGCCCAAAAAAAGGGCCCTTTTGCCGACTTTACCGCTGCTTCCACGGCCGCCGAAATGCGGCGCTCGGGGGGGAAGGGAAACAAACCCTTTCCCCCGTTCCGCAGCATATGTTTGAATCGCAGCTGAATTGGCGCTGAAACTGGCCGCAAGTCGGGAGCGTGCGAGCCGCACCCACGAAATTGGTGGCATTGTCGCAGTACAGCTTCCCGACAAAGCCCGTCGACCAATGAACCTAGATAAACACATAAAGAAAGGTGGTAGAGGTTAGATCGGTTACAAGCTCTATATGTACACCCTTTTAGAAGTGAAGCAGACGAATATGGCAATATAATCTTAACGGGCGTTTTGCCCCGAACCCAACGAAACTAAAATTGGACCAAAAAATTTCAATTCGCTGATCTCAAAGGGTCTGTTCGCGTAAACGATCAGGGAAGGTTTAAATTATTTGCGAAAAAAGGCTTCGGCTTATATCGAAAGCAATGCACGCATTTTCACCACTGCATGCACACCTCTCGAGCATTGATCACCCAGATCTGTTGCCGAAGTAATCCCATCGGACCATTGGTTTGGGCATGACAGTGCGTATGATGCAAATGTCTAAAAGAGGTGACAAATGACACTTTTAGGCAAGCAAGGGGGAAATTCATTATGGGAATGGCGCTTTTATCAAACGACCTTTCCCCACCCCCACCAACCACAAAACACGCTTGCCATGTTGGGAAGTGCAGGAATGGAGCCAGTTTTTTAAGAGCCGGTTGCAAAAATGTGGAAATTTTTTTAATTTTTTAATTTCTTGAGCGAATTTTATGCTGAATCACAGATACCGCTGCAAGAAAAAGGGAAACTTAATTCAGAAGCTGAAGGAATCAAAAATACATGTTTCGGCCCCCCATTGATGAAGCGGAACATGTGGATTATCGGATCAGTCTTGGGAAAAGAAGATATAGCTTCATTAATGGCGTGATGGAATTCACGATCTCCTCAACTGCAACCGTAGTAAAGGCAGCTCACGCCCCCTAACGACTCCAACCCCCTTTGACAGCTTAATATGGGGTTTGCCGGCCACAATTCTTCTGAATGTTGTAAAATGACGGTCCCCAAACCAGATTAAAAATCGGTTTTTCAACTGAACATCCCCGAGACACTATGTCCGCCGGGGGTTTTCTTTTTTAGGGGCATGACGCCAGGGGGCATTGGCTGTCAACTCCCCAATGGTTGCTACCCGATTGGCAACAAATGTGTTTGTTGATGAGGCATTTGCAGCCAATGAAGAAAAACTTCGAGTCTGACCAAAAAAAAACTTTTTTCTAATGGACAGTCGAATAATGTTTTACCGCGTCCCCACGGTAGCTAATAACCCCCCACAGTTCCCCAAACCGCGGCAGATTTCTTTCAGGGGCTACTTTTTGGGCTTGGCGGTTAGCAACCTGGTTTTGATACCTCAACCGTTTGCACCGTACGTATAGACAACAGCCGTAGGCTCTTTTTGACGCATCAGCGAAGCCATGGACTTTACAGCCCCCCTTTTTTTTTAAACGTTTAGAAAGAGGTATGCACAAAACATTTAATTCTGAAAAAAAGTTGGTCACTGCTTCCAACTCTTTTTTCATTTTGGCAGGTAGTTGGTCATCCCATGCAAGCTTATTCAACCACATTTCCTTTTATTAGAACCTTGCACGAGTTAAACCCGGGCTTAGCAAAAACCCAAGGGGTCGTATAATCGTGCCACAAACGATAGAACGGACCGTTTTGGGAGGATTCGGGAAACTCTTTTAGATTCCATTGAATATTTGAACACGTCAGCCTTTGGGGGCCAAATCAATCCCAAGGTTTTTGTGTCTTCGTGATGACCAATGACAATGTTGCCCTTTCGCTGATTGAGCTGCAAGTTTCTCACAGTTGGACGACCATTTTGTAAGATGGAAGCCAAACCCTTGAAGAATTGCGTTTAAATCGCGATGCAAAAAGCATAACTCCTCAGCGCTGTCTGATCCTGTCAGCAAATCATCGACATAAAAGTCGTGATTTAAAGGAACCGAGCTGCAGCTGGGTGAGGGAAGCATGTAATTCGCTCAGATACTTTAGGCATCGAATTGCAAAAAAGGCGCAGCTGTCCCATACGTTACTGTGTTTAAGCAAAAAATTTTTTAAACCCCGGGTCAGTGACCCCTTTTTTTTCCACAACAATTTTAAAAGGCGCTAATCTTTCAAATTTAGAGGGGGACAAAAAATTTTTAAACCAAGGGCAAGTCAAAAAAGAAACGTTTCCAAACCCCGGGGCTGAATGGTCGGACCCACCATGAGTAGATCATTCAGCGACAACTGGGAAAACGATTTGCTAGAGGCATCGAACACCCCCGGAGCTTCGTTGACGAGCTGTGCGGTCTTAGCACGCATTGGTAGGGAATGAAGTAATGCGGCTCTCTCGGAATCTGATTATCTGTCGGACCCATATGACCCAAGGCCAAGTACTCCTTCATGAAGTAAAGGCCATGGGCCGAATGTCATTTTTTTGCACATTCTTCTCTCCAGAGCCATAAACCCGTCGTTTGGCTATGTCATATGACATACCTAGACTGTGCGGACTAGATTTAAATGGCAACGACATTTGAGTCGACCCGAGGGGGTTTTGGCGAATAGTCTCTATAAAGGACTTTTTCGCACAGCTGTTGTTCTGGGGTATACAAATTTGAATCAATTTTTTGGTTTGTCCAAAACCCCAGAACTTTCGAACGATCGAGTCACATAGATCTCGTCCTTCACAACGCTCTTTAAAAGGGAAAACGGGGGGTATTTCCTTCGTTCGACAACGACCAGACACTATCCAACCAAACGGATTTGGGAGTTTTGGGACTGTTTTTATTTCCTTTATTGGGCCCTTTTCTTAATACATAAAAAAAATATCGGCACCGAGAAGCATATCAATGCGTTGGGGTTTTGGGAAAGGGGGTCGCCAACCGCACCCCATCAGGCACAGTGATCTTCTCAGAAATTTTCCCGGGTTGAACACGAAAAACCCCGGAGGAACCAAAACCATCAATTGTGTGTCGTCCTTTCTGAGGCTATCGATGTCTAAACCTGTGACTAACGATTGACTCACAGTTAGCAAACCCAAAACTGAATAACCCTTTTTTGTTTCTTAAATTTTTAAAAACCACCCAAACCCTCAGTGATGAATTTTCCCCGAGAGCCGGAGTCTAAGAGGGCTCAAAAGCAACTGATATGACCCCGATTGATCTTTACTCTGACGACAGCAGTTGCCAGGAGAACTTTCAGAGAGCTACTTGCGTGGTTTACAGCTGAAAACTGTGTCGCAATGGGCCTCGGGGGACGGGGTTTAGCCGGGGGCAGCCCGGGGGTCTCCGAAGTGTATCTGTGTAGCATTGAATGATGGGGCTTAGAGCAAACACGACAGTGAGCTGATTTACAAGCGGCTACCGAATGTCCTATTCGCAAAGTTTATACAAAGAGGAAAACTCTTTGCGAATTTAAATCGATTCTGGCAGGGTATGGCTGGGGGAAAGATGAACAAGACTGGATATAGTGATCACCGATTTGCAAAAAAACACCCCTTGGGGGTTGGGGGGACTTGGAAGAGCAAGGGTAAAAGACGTTTTTCCCCCCCTTTTTTCCCCTGTCATGAGGTGGCCCACAACCCACGCCGGGGATGCAGAAGAGACTTCTTCAGCAGCCAAAAGCTTTATAGGGCTTTTGGGAAAATTCACAAAACATTCCACAAAAAAGGGTTTACTAAATTCTTTTTCCCATCTTGAGCGCGTGCCAGTGTCTACTTTGCTCATTACTAAATGTATTAACATGGCATTGGAAATCTGATTATCAGAGCCTAGCGATAACAGCGGGTTCATAAATGGCACGCACCGAATCAATCATCTTGGGCAAAGATGCCTTTTGCGGTAAAAAAGGGGGTTTAAAAGCTTTGGGGATGCTATTAAAAAAAAAGAGACATTGGTTGTCATACACTGTTTTAACGCCTTTAAAGTTTTTGGGTAATTATCATTGTTACCTGATAAGCCTTAACCGGGGGCCCCGTGCTTCTCGATCTAGGCACGACAACAAATGATTAAACTTTTTATGTTCGACAGAGTTGGGTCATTGTCAACCAAGTTCTCGAACAGACCTATAAAGTTTTTGTATTCGGAATACTTCCCCTAAATTTTTAATTTAATGTGAGGTAGATTTTAGTATGACACGGAGCTAATCAATTTCGAATTAAAAAACTTTCCGGTTTTGGTTGATTTAACGGCCCCCCTTTATTAGTAGGGGCCTTTGGTTTTACAAAAAACTCCCCTAATGACCACCCCTAAACAATTAAGTCGTCCAGTTCGCTGTATTTTAAACGCGTTTTTTATATATCGGTTTTATATTTCTAGTCGACATTTATTTTAAGGGTTACCGGGTATTGTGAAGTCTTTTAACGATTTGTTGATACGCGTTATATCGTTTGTAACGGTTTTTTTAAGCATTCAGCAGGCTTTTCAATCCGCGCTGATGATGACTCGTCCATAGCCCGATTCTTTCCTCTTTTTCCAGTCATGATTCTAAAAATGTTATTCAATTAAAACCCAAATTTTTCAATTAACCCTTTTTTTTTTTTTTTTTTGGGGGGATTAGAGTAATATCCACTGCGTTCGGTCGATGTCTAATACGTTAGCTAGGTTTGGGGCGCTACTAACATTGCATATACCGTAAGTTTTTCAGCTAATACAACCACCCATGTTTGACGTGAGTGTCGAACCTTCACTCATACACGTTCGTTTCCACGAATCACGCAAGTTGGGGAAAGATGCAAGGCCGAACTTCACAACAGAGAACAAGAGCGGGAGCCCCAGCATGCACATACACGTTTGATGCGACAACGACGGGGAACGGGACCCAAATGCACAATCGAATTTCAAACAGCGGACAAAAAAAGCGGGTGAGCGCCGAGCATGCACTCAAAAAGTTTGATGCGCACAACGAGAGCCCCGGGGAGCGCAAAGCCAGCCGAACTTCCCCAAACGGACAACAAAGCTGGTGAGCGCCGAGCATGCACCCATACGTTTGATGCGCAAACGAGAGGAAAGGGGGGAAATGCACAGCCGAACTTCACAACAGCGGACAAAAAGTGGTATGGACATCACTATAAAGGATCCACAACAGAGGCAACACACGAAAAAAGATAAAAACAATGTATCAGCGTCATCTTGGGGACCAACAAAACGAGGGACCAAAAAAGAAACACAAGGGGGAAAGACTTTTCAAAAAGGCAAAGTGTGGAAACGGTTTTTATTTTTTTTTTTTACACAGAGGTGAACTTTTGGTTCGTTTTGACTCTATGTTCGTCAAATTCGGAGAGACAGAGGTCAATGTCTAATTATTTTGACAATATATATGTATGTAAAAATCCAAGAAAATTTATTGATAGGCATATACACATGTACATGGGTTTTACCTGCATTTAAAAATCTGATGTCTCGAGTGCATTTTATTTAATTTAGAACATGGTATAGAAAGTATAACACTATGTACTTCCTGATTATTAGTGCAACCATAATCCTCCTGTATGTAATCCACCGATGTCACCGCTGTTGAAGAGTCCACCCCCCCAAAAATGTCCTGTCAAAAGGGCGGAAATAAAACCATATAAAAAAAGAACTTGCGGTCTTCAACCAGCAGTTTTTTGGACAAGAAGTTTTTTTGAGATGAATTTAATGCAACTTCAAACTTAATCTAGTGGGCAGAGAGTTAGCAAGAGCCAACATTTTTAACCCATCCCCCCTCGTCGTCTCGTGCTGCTTTTTCAGTCCCTAATTAATTTGATGCACCACAGCCTAAAACCTAAATTATGCCCAGTCAAATGACTAAAAAAAACAAAAATCGAAATTACATAAAATAATTAAAAAACTTACAAAAAATTTGGGGACTCTAGCTAAAAGACGGGGGAGATATAATTTTATAAAAACATTCGATAAAGTTTTAAATCGATAACATTAAAATAGTTATCGACTTTTTTTAAAAAACTCGATCTTTTTGTGTTATTCACGGGCCTACATAAAATTTCAAGTCTCTAGCTCTTATGGGTTCTGAGAACGACGCGTTCATACATACGGACAGACAGACGGACAGACGGACCGACAGACGGACAGGGCTAAATCAACTCGGTTGTCTCCTGATCAAGAATATATATACTTTTGGGGCGCCACGCCTCCTTCTGCCTCTTACATACATTCACATTTCAACAAAATTAACTTAATTCCCCTTTTTTTGGGGCAGGGAAAAAAAAAATATATAAAACATGAGAAACCCCCTTTTTTTTGTTGTTCCAAAATACTCGCTAGCAGTAGAAGGGACCGTGGGGTGGGTTACACGATTGTCCAGCAAGCGTGTAAGCAGCGATCGTAATGAGGGTTCAGCTTTGCTAGGTGCGTTAAGTTCAGCGCAGCGTCAGCTAATCTGCAGAAAAAAAACTTATTCGATGTGGGAATAAAACAGTTCAATCAAATGTCATCGTAGTTTAGTTTTGATTTCGGAGTCTGGGTTTTTTTTCAGGGCTGTCAATTGGTCTTTGAAAAGTTCTCCTATGGACAAGTTTTCCGGAAATTATTGTAAATCAGAAGCCATGTTGGCGGGTTTTTTGAACCCATTTTAAAAAACGGTATTAAAATAGCATGTTTTCCCAGCTAAGTTCTGTTTAGACAATCTCAAAACGTCACTGACTCTTTTTGACGAATTTATTTATAGTGATAGCTCGTTGGAGTAGATAGCCCGATGTAGGGGAGTATATGAACAGTAAGAAAAATTGAATCCTCTAGTCTTTCAATTGTGCCCATGTCAGGGACGAAAAAATAAAAAAATTTTGTTTTTTGGAACTACAGAACAGAGCCAATATTATTATTTTTAGGTGGGAAACCGAAGCCTCTCGATCAGTCTTAATTACAGATTCTCCCTAACTCCCCTTGTTAATTGGACCCTTAAACCAAAATTAAAAAGTGTGTCAGGGTGAAAAAGGTAGAGTAGGTGAGGAAGGACCCCGACGATCCGAGAGCTAGTGAATGCATGCCAAAATAGGCACTTTGATCCTACTACTGAGTCAAAAATTATTAAACATTGAAAAATCAAAGTTTGAGGTATTTAACTTTTCTTCCAATTAACCATTAAAAATAACAAAAAAATCTAGTCGAGACCGCTCGACAGGGGATACCCTGAACCCGCGAAGAACTGCTATTCCGAGCATGCATACATTACAAGCAATACACATACACACACAGGCACACGCATACACCAGCGCAAGGGGGCATCAGCTGTTCTTTGGCTGTTATTTGCATGCCAGTTTGGGAAATTAAATGTTTAATATCATTTTTCTAGACCTGTTTTTGACAAACTTGTTGTGCGTCATCATGTCATCCATATGTATGTATGTGTCAAAGCACAAATTTAAGGCGAAGGGGGCGTGGCATCCAAAATTTAAAAAAACCCGAAATTGCGTAAGGCCCAAATAACACTAAATGAAAAAAAATTTAAAAAACTTTAGCTAGAAAGATTAATTAGATAGAATTTTATAGTTGAATTTAGATTTTCGTTTTAATCGATAACAATAAAACGATAACAGTTATCGAATTTCTGAAACAAACTCGATATGGAGCCCCATACAGGGACTTAAAAAAAAATTTGAAGTCTCTAGCTCTTGTAGGTTCTGAGATCAAGGGTTCATACATAGGGACAGATCAAGAATATATATTTTTTATGGGTCTCCACGCCCCCTTCTCCCTGTTACATACATTTCAACAAAAACATTATACTCTGATTTCTCATTTTCAATGGGTTCAGGGTAAAAAGCGATATTTTGAGATTTGGTTTTCCCCGAGTATATATGCCAAGTCTCAAGTCTTGCATAAAAGAGCTCAAAATATAACAGAATTAGTAAAATCATTATATATTCATATCCGATTTGATACGCCCCTAGTAGGAGGGGCCCATACAATTTTGGCGATTTTTTAAGATCGTAACAGTAACCGTCCTTTGGGACGTTCTGGGTTTAAAAATTAGAATAAACAGCTTGACCCGATATCCGCCATAGCTATTTGATCTTGGGATATCGACGTGAGTTCATTCCAAATCAAACTCTCTACCCCTTTCTAGAAGTTGTTTCTGAGATCAGGAAAATGCTTTTTGATTTGCCACGCCCCTAGTGAGCGTATCAGGACAATTTGAACTTTATCTGATCGGGGACCACGAGTATATTTTAAAAAATTTAAGTCTCTAGCCCCAATAGCGTGGAAATGGTTTGGTTCATAGGGGACGGACAGCATACACATTGCAAAAAAAACAATATAATTATTTCACTTCCTATAGTAATTTACAAAATCTACGACAGTTTCGCACGTTCCGCATGTTTTTTTTAAACTTAAGTTTACTTTTTTTGAAACTTTTTTAAATTTAGAAGTAGTATGAATTGAGGCCAGAACGGTTTCTGAGTATGCTTTGGATATTGCAGTTTATCTCTAATACAATATGTACAGAGCTCAAAAGTGGCTCCTTGAATACACATAATTTTTTGTTAAAATTTGAAGTTGTATGAATTGATGGCCCAAAAGGGTTTTCCCGAGTATGCATAGGGATATTGACTTATACATTATCTCTAATACAATATGTACAGAGCTCAAAAGTGGCCCCTTTGGGAATACACATATGGTTCATTTGACGCTTGTCCCCATCTGATAGAGCAGATGATCGGCCAGGTCGAGTGTTATTTTTGATGTCCCCCTCGATTTAAAAGGATTTACGATTGGATGGCAGAATTGGGTCTGGGCATAATTTTGATATCCCTGCATATGACTTTTACTCAATTGAGTGCAGCTGCAATATCTGCCCACGTTCTTCTAGAGCAAAACGAGCAAACATTTATACTAAGAAATTGTCACATTTCGTCCAACAAAAATTATGCAGAGCAAGTATATTTAATGTTAAAATATTGCACATATATTTTATTTCATCCATTATTTTAAAGAACAATGGACTAGACTGTCTGTCCGTCTGTCCGTATGTTTAACGCGTCGATATCAAACATAAAAGTGGCTTAAAAAATGATTAGTGATATTATTGAACTATGGAAATTGAAACGTTATAGGAAACTTAAAAACAAAATTATAAAAAAGTTAACTGTAATTATTTATAAACAAATATATATACAAAAATTTATAGAAATAATTTAAAATGTAGAAGATTTCCCGATCATTTTTTTATTGATTTCCCCCAAAAAAAAAAACAAAAAACAAGGATTTTATTAATGGAATAGAGAGTTAAACGAAAATCAAGTAATAAATGGGGATACCCCAAATTTCCCAACATTATCCGTTTTTGTTATATGTATACATATTTTTTTAAAAGCACTCGATCTGGGAACCCTTTTACAGGGACCTCATAACAAATTTTAAGTCTCTAGCTCTTTTGGGGTTTTAAGAACGACGCGTTCGCAACTGCCATACCTCTGCCTGTTACATATATTTTAAAAAAACCATTATACCCGATTTCCCATTTACAATGGGTTCAGGATATAAAAGATACGGTCCCAAATGACCACCTTCTAAGGTACAATGACAAGACAACAATTTGTTTCGAAAAAAAGTTCTCTACACGGAGGTGCAAGGGTTTCCAATTTTCCCCCAGAGTTTATGCGAATAAATAATTATTATTCATTAATCCAAATTTATTGAGAGAAAGTTAGGTAATAAAATGTCATTTAATCATCCCCTTGCAATTTCAATCCAATTTCAATTCAAAACATTTCAAATTGAGGAAAGGCACCGTTGCACTGTGCCACTTATCCAAAATATCAAATGTCACAACAGTTTCGCATACAAGCACACAAATGGTCATACATATGAGCAAGGTACTATAAATGTGTGTGCACGCTCGCCGCGAAAACCAATTTAACAAACTTAACTAGAATGTTAACATTTTGCATGTGCAAAGCAAACTCTTTTAACAGATCGGTATACTCTACTCTACTGACACGTGTGCGCGTCTATACCATACGCTGTGCGAATTTATTTACAAAATTCGATAACTTACCCCTTTTTATTATTATCGATAAGAATCGATAAGTCTGCTTAGTATTTTGTAAAGCTAGAGATATAATAAAATAATAACTTTAATAACTTAAATAATAATAACTTAATAACTTTTATTCTAGACGAACGTTTTTGATCAAACTTGTTGGGCGTGATCATGCCATTCATAGGTATGTATTTGCTTAAGCACAAGTCTCTAGTATTTGAAGTACGTGTTTACAAAATACATTTTCACAAAAACATACTCTTTTTCCCATTTTCAATGGGTTCGGTATAAAAATAACAAACAAAATAAAATCCACAAATAAACTAAATAACAAACAAAATAAATCAACAAATAAAATGTATAACAAACAAAATAAATCAACAACAACAAAAATAATATATAATAATCATGAGAAACCCCTTTTCTTTGTTGTTCCAAAGTACTCGCTAGCAGTAGAAGTGTACCGCAAGTGGGTGAGCAGCTATACTACGATTGTCCAGCAAGCGTGTAAGCAGCGATCGTAATGAGGGTTCAGCTTGCTAGGTGCGTTAAGTTCAGCGCAGCGTCAGCTAATCTGCAGAAAAACAGAACTTATTCGATGTGGAATAAGATCAGTTCAATCAAATGTCATCGTAGTTTAGTTTTGATTTCGGAGTCTGGGTTTTTTTTTCAGGGCTGTCAATTGGTCTTTGAAAAGTTCTCCTATGGACAAGTTTTCCGGAAATTATTGTAAATCACGAAGCCATGTTGGCTTGGTTTTCTTGTAACCGTATTTTAATACAACGGTATTAAAATAGCTTTTATGTTTTCCCAGCTAAGTTCTGTTTAGACAATCTCAAAACGTCACTGACTCTTTCGACGAATTTATTTATAGTGATAGCTCTCCGTTGGAGTAGATAGCCCGATGTAGGGGGAGTAGTATGAACAGTAATGAAAAGTTGAATCCTCTAGTCTTTCAATTGTGCCCATGTCAGGGACGAAAAAGTAAAAAATTTAGTTTCTTAGGAACTACAGAACAGAGCCAATATTATTATTATTAGGGTGGGAAACGAAGCCTCTCGATCAGTCTTAATTACAGTATGTCTCCATATGTTATCTCCCTTAACGATTAATTGGCATCAATTCAGAACGCATATTAATTAAATAAGTGTGTCAGGGTGAAAAAGTGTAGAGTAGGTGAGGAAGGACCCCGACGATCCGACGAGCTAGTGAATGCATGCCATAAGTAGGCACTTCTGATCCGCCTACACACTTGTGTAACGACAGAATTCTCAGAATATCAATCCGTACATTACATAGTCAGAGATGTCTCTCTTACTATGCCGATTAAACTGATTTTCATTCAACTACAATGAACTGCAAATGCGTGTGCATGATCTTCGCGGTGCAAAATTTTGGATGCAAACCATTTCAAGATTTGGAATATTCTCACTGAAGGCAGAGTTCATGGTATATCTTAGCAGCGCACTCAACCAACACCGACTTGAGTTCTTGTCTGTGCTATCATAATTCGTTTAACTTTTTCTCCAATTTGTAAAAAGTATTGGATAAAATGCACATGTGCTTTTTATATTTTAATTTATAAAATGGGTTAACAATCTGTTTGATAACCTGAATGGACAATTATATAATATACTAGCACTTTTCTAAACGTTTAGGTCCGTACAGCAAAACATAAGCGCAATGCCAGTCACCGCCTCCAGACAGTCGTAAGATCTCGTCGGTTGTGACAGATGTCACATCATCATCGTCGAACTTATACCAAACATCAGCATTTGACCGTACCCAGGCCACGTAATGTCCAGATGAACTTGATCGACCCTTATGAGTTAGCACCGCTTTAAGTGTATAATAGCCAGAGTTGTTACTGCCCAAATCATCATCAAACCAGAATTGTTCAAATTTGTTATCATCGACTTCTTCGTCGACTTCAGAGACTTAGCCGTTTTATTGATCTGCGATTCAACATCCATTTTTTGTCTTCGTGATCCTTAAATTTGGGTCGCATAGCGCATAGTCTATTCTGCAAAGCGGGTGTACACAGCTCAAAGGCATCAAAATCAATTGGAAATTTAATATCTTTCAACACTTTTGCATTAATGCCTTCCTTCCCTTTATATTGAAATCTGACAAACTGAACGGTAAGATATGCTGGAAGTCGACTAACCAAATACTAAAATACAAATAATTCAATTATAATTTCTATTATATATATATATATATATATATATATATATATATATATATATATATATATATATATATATATATATATATATATATATATATATATATATATGAATTTAAATTGTCTTACAGTTCTTGTATAATGTGCATCACGGCCGAGCGTATTCGAGTTCTTTACCAATTGCTCTTTCATTTTCTATTAAGGTAAGTAAATATTAAATATATATGTATTAAATGTTAAGAAATAATTACCGATTTCAAGCCGCTTTGCATATACTTAACATCCATGGATATAAAGCAACTGAGCTGCAAAAATGTTCTGTTGAAATAGTGACAGGCTCATCAGGAGCTTCATCTGCAGTCATTTTCACTTCAAAAGTTCCCCGAAGAATTGTTGAATAAATGAGTTTGGGAAGAAAACAATTTTAAATAAATTAGTTAAAACCAATAACAGTGTTTTAGTCCCGTTGAAAATAGGAATCAAAGTATGTTTTTGTGAAAATCTATGTAGCAGGTAGGAGGAGCGTGGCAGACTCCATAAAGTATACATATTCTTAATCAGTATGACCATCTGCGTCGATGTCGTCATGTTCATCTATACGTCACAATAGCTACAGTTTTTTACTTTAGTTGAAAAAATAAAATCTTTTAGTTAAAATTTCTGAAATTATCTTAATGCTAAATTATTTAATGATCAATTTTAAGTTAAATTGTAAAGAACATAGCAATAATAACAATACGTAACAAAATAAACAACAAACTTTGGTTCATTCTATTTCCACTGGCAGCAAAGTTTCGCATATGGGCACTCAAATGCTCATACGTGTGAGCTGCTGTAACGGTAAATACTTTAAGCGCCTCGACACTTCCATACCCTTTCTACAAATAATAATGAAAATGTAAAAATTTTGCGTGGGTGTACATTTTGTTTGTTTGTAAGTCTGTGTTATATGGTCAATGATAACGTAAAAAAAATTTATACTGCAGATCTGCATAATGAATAAAAATAAAAACGCGTCCTTCGCCACAAATTTACAAAAAAGTATTTCAAATACTTGTCTTGTGATTTGACCAATTCACACACTGAAAATTTGCATAATTTATCCACAAAAATGGGTTTTAACATCTTATTTCAAATAATAAAGGCATATTGCTTCCCATAGTCGAGCAGTCACGAAGGCTCTCGGGTTTTTATGAATCTACTGTGTGTCAAAAATTATTAGCACATTTGAAAAATCAAAGTTTGAGGTACCTTTACTTTTATTTGGCCCTTTACCCGAGTATATATGCCAAGTCTCAAGTCTCTAGCATCAATAGAGCTAAAACATATAACAGAATTAGTAAAATCATTATATATTCATATCCGATTTGATACGCCCCTAGTAGGAGTGGCCATACAATTTTGGCGATCTTTATAGGATCGTAACAGTAACTCACGTTCCAAATTTGGACGTTCTAGGTTTAAAACTGTAGAATGTACAGTTTGACCGATATCCGCCATAGCTATTTGATCTTGGGATGTCGACGTGAGTTTATTCAAAATCTAAACTCTCTAGCCCTTCTGAGGTACAGGAAAATGCATTTTCCGATTTGCCACGCCCCTAGTGAGCGTATCAGGACAATCTTGACACTTTATCTGATCGGGGACTCACGAGTATATATTAAAAATTTCAAGTCTCTAGCCTCAATAGCGTGGAAATGGTTTGCGTTCATACAGACGGACAGCATGACGGACATTGCAAAGAAAACAATATAATTATTTCCATTCCTATAGTAACCAACCAAACTCAAGAATTTGCGGTTACAAAAATCTACGCACAGTTTCGCACTGTCTGCCGCTATCGTGTTTCTTAAACATTAATTATACTTGCTCTGCATAACTTTTGTTGAAACTTAGAAGTTGTATGAATTGATGGCCCTACGAACGGTTTCCGAGTGTACATATGGAAATTGCAGCTTATCTCTAATACAATATGTACAGAGCTCAAAAGTGGCTCCTTGAATACACATATGCTTCATTTGACGCTTGTCCCCATCTGATAGAGCAGATGATCGGCCAGGTCGAGCGTTATTTTTGATGTGCCCTCGTATTTAAAACGCCGATTTACGATTGGATGGCAGAATTGGGTCTGGGCATAATTTTGGATATCCCTGCATATGACTTTTACTCAATTGAGGCAGCTGCAATATCTGCCCACGTTCTTCTAGAGCTAACACTTAGCAATACATTTATACTAAGAAATTGTCACATTTCGTCCTACAAAAGTTATGCAGAGCAAGTATAATTAATGTTCAAAATATTGCACATATATTTTATTTCATCCGTTATTTTTAAGAACAATTTAGTTATAAAATTCTATTTAATTCATCTTTATAGCTAGATTTGTTTAATTTTGCATTTAGTATTATTTGAGCCTTATACAAATTGTAAAACACGTATTTTAAGTACTAGAGAATTGTGCTTTGGCACATACACATATGAATGACAGATCACGCCAACAAATCTAATCAAAATCGTTCGACTAGAAAAAGAATTTTTAAACATTTAATATCTCATATTTTCGGCCTCTTGCAGAAGCAGCGAAGCTGATGAGTCATAATGCACAGTTAGCAGTTTGTGTGGTTGTGCGAGCATCGTGTGTGTGTATGTGTTGCTTGCTACATATGTATATATAACAAGTAAGAAAACTCTAGTCGAGACCGCTCGACTAGGGTATACCCTGAACCCTGCGAAGAACCGCTATTCCACGCTTTCTTCGTTTCTTTTATATACACATGCATATGTACGTTCATTATAAGCAAAACATACACACACACATACACAAGCGCAAGCACACACAAGCGCAAGTCGGTGCGTCAGCTGTTGTTTGGCTGCTTTGCATGGTAATGCTATGGGAAATTAAATGTTAAATAACTTTTCTAGACCAACGATTTTGATCAAATTTGTTGGGCGTGATCATGTCATCCATATGTGTGTATGTGCCAAAGCACAAGTCTCTAGTATTTGATATACGGAATAAACAAATTTGAGGCGAAGAGGGCGTGGCACCCAAAATTTAACAAAAACCCGAAATTGCGTAAGGCCCAAATAACACTAAATGCAAAATTTGAAGACTCTAACTAGAAAGATGAATTAGATAGAATTTTATAGCTGAATTTAGATTTTCGTTTTTAATCGATAACAATAAAACAATAGCAGTTGTCGAATTTCTGAAACAAACTCGATATGCACGCCCTATACAGGGACCTAAAAAAATATTTGAAGTCTCTAGCTATTGAAAGTTCTGAGATTGACGCGTTCATACATACGGACACGGACAGACGGACATGGCTAAATCGACTCGGCTTGTCTCCTGATCAAGAATATATATACTTTATGGGGTCTGCCACGCCTCCTTTTCCCTGTTACATACTTTTCCCAACAAAAACATTACACCCTGAATTCCCATCTTCAATGGGTTCAGGGTATAACAAGTAAGAGTGCTCTAGTCGAGACTGCTCGACAAAGAGATGCCCTGAACCCTGCGAAGAACTGCGGATTGCTAAGAGCCGCTAACATTCTCCGTTACTTTTATATGTACATATGTAGCAAGCAATACATACACACACACACAGCCGCACGCACAAGAACTAACACAGACGCACGCACAAGCACAAATCAGCTAACTGTTCATTATGACTCATCAGCTTCGCTGCTGCTGCTGCTGCTGCAAGAGGCCGAAAAATATGAGTATTAAATGTTTAATAACTTTTTTCTAGATCATCATGAAATTCATATGTGTGTATGTACCAAAGCACAAGTCTCTAGTACTTGAAATACGTGATTTAGCAATTTTAGGCGATGGGGCAATTTGAGGGCGTGGCGTAGAAAAAATTTAACAAAAACCGAAATTGCAGAAGGCTCAAATAACACTAAATGCAAAATTTGAAGACTCTAACTATAAAGATGAATTAAATAAAATTTTATAACTAAATGAAGATATCGGGTTTTAATCGATAACATTAAAAACGATGATAGTTATCGAATTTTTGGGAATAGTTATCGAATAGTTATCGAATATTATTCGAACGATTTTGATCAAATTTGTTGGGCTTGATCATGTCATCCATATGGTGTATGTGCCAAAGCACAAGTCTCTAGTATTTGATATACGGAATAAAAAATTTGAGGCGAAGAGGGCGTGGCACCCAAAATTTAACAAAAACCCGAAATTGCGTAAGGCCCAAATAACACTAAATGCAAAATTTGAAGACTCTAGCTAGAAAGATGAATTAGATAGAATTTTATAGCTGAATTTAGATTTTCGTTTTTAATCGATAACAATAAAACGATAGCAGTTGTCGAATTTCTGAAACAAACTCGATATGCACGCCCTATACAGGGACCTACAAAAATATTTGAAGTCTCTAGCTATTGAAAGTTCTGAGATTGACGCGTTCATACATACGGACACGGACAGACGGACATGGCAAATCGACTCGGCTTGTCTCCCTGATCAAGAATATATATACTTTATGGGGTCTGCCACGCCTCCTTTTCCCTGTTACAACATTTCAACAAAAACATTACACCCTGAATTCCATCTTCAATGGGTTCAGGGTATAACAAGTAAGAGTGCTCTAGTCGAGACTGCTCGACAAAGAGATGCCCTGAACCCTGCGAAGAACTGCGATTGCTAAGAGCCGCTAACATTCTCCGTTACTTTTATATGTACATATGTAGCAAGCAATACATACACACACACACAGCCGCACGCACAAGAACTAACACAGACGCACGCACAAGCACACAATCAGCTAACTGTTCATTATGACTCATCAGCTTGCTGCTGCTGCTGCTGCCAGAGGCCGAAAATATGAGATATTAAATGTTTAATAACTTTTTCTAGATCATCATGAAATTCATATGTGTGTATGTGCCAAAGCACAAGTCTCTAGTACTTGAAATACGTGATTTAGCAATTTGAGGCGATGGGCAATTTGAGGGCGTGGCGTAGCAAAATTTAACAAAAACCGAAATTGCAGAAGGCTCAAATAACACTAAATGCAAAATTTGAAGACTCTAACTATAAAGATGAATTAATCGATAACATTAAAACGATGATAGTTATCGAATATTTGAAACAAACTCGATCGAATCGATGATATACACGAACTTCCAAAAAATTTGAAGTCTCTAGCTCTTATATCTTCTGAAATTGACCGTTCAAACATACGGACAGACGGACGGTCGGACAGACAGGCAGACGACTCGGCTTCTCTCCCTGATCAAGAATATATATACTTTATGGGGTCTGCCACGCCTCCTTCTGCCTGTTATATACATTTTCACAAAAACATTTTACCTTCTATTTCCATTTTCAATGGGTTCAGGGTATAACAATTGTAACGGTGATCGAAACATGATGATCATTCTGAAATCATAATGTTCTTGTTCTCTAGCTCTTATATCTTTTGAGATCGACGCGTTCAAACATACGGGCAGGGCTAAATCGACTCGGCTTCTCTCCCTGATCAAGAATATATATACTTTATGGGGTCTGCCACGCCTCCTTCTGCCTGTTACATACATTTTCACAAAACCATTATACCCTGATTTCCCATTTTCAATGGGTTCAGGGTATAACAAGTAAGAAAAACTCTAGTCGAGACCGCTCGACTAGGGTATACCCTGAACCCTGCGAAGATCCGCTATTCCAAGCATTCTTCATTTCTTTTATATATTATCATGCATATGTACGTTCATGACAAGCAAAACATACACACACACATACACAGGCGCACGCATAGACAAGCGCAAGTCGTTGCGTCAGCTGTTCTTTGGCTGCTTTGTATGGCAATGTTATGGGAAATTAAATGTTTAATAACTTTTCTAGACCAACGATTTTGATTAAACTTGTTGGGCGTGATCATGTCATCCATATGTATGTATGGCCAAAGCACAAGTCTCTAGTATTTGATATACGGGAGTTACAAATTTGAGGCGAAGGGGCGTGGCACCCAAAATTTAACAAAAACCGAAATTGCGTAAGGCTTACATAACACTAAATGCAAAATTTGAAGACTCTAGCTAGAAAGATGATTTAGATAGAATTTTATAGCTTAATTTAGATTTTCGTTTTTAATCGATAACAATAAAACGATAAAAGTTATCGAATTTCTGAAACAAACTCGATCTTTCGTGCTATACAGGAACCTACATAAAAAATTTCAAGTCTCTAGCTCTTGTAGGTTCTGAGAACGACGCGTTCATACATACGGACAGACGGACAGACGGACGGACATGGCTATATCAACTCCGCTTGTCATCCTGATCAAGAATATATATACTTTATGGGGTCTGCCACGCCTCCTTCTGCCTGTTACATACATTTCAACAAAATTATACCTGATTTCCCATTTTCAATGGGTTCAGGTATAAAAATAACGGAGTACATATAAAAGTTAGCGGTTCTTAGAATCGCAGTTCTTCGCAGGGTTCAGGGATCTTCTAGTCGAGCAGTCTCGACTAGAGCACTCTTACTTGTTTTTATTTCGTATTTGACGAAGCTACAGCGTAATTTGTGGAAATGTACAGGGTACGGTGACTTTAGTTGCACAGTGTACAATTTTAAAAAATAAAGAAAACCAATTGAAGTAATTGTTATTGTTTAATACTTTATAAGATACTTACTTATGTACTTTTTTTCGGTTACTTCAGCTGACACTTGGTTAAATGGCAGAAGTTTTTGCTGTAACATTTTCAATATCTCAGACCAACATTCATTGGCATCTTGCTGCCTATAGGTGCCATTTTCGCCAGTCTGTGCAAACTGAGGCGACGCCCTATGTAAGGCTTGTAACAACACAATTGGTGTAATAGTTGTACCTTCTCCATCTGTGCAAACACTATTTTCATAGCTGATGAAATAGTAAATGCATATGAAGTTGTGTCAGAGCCATCGGGCAGAAATTTTTCCAAAGCTTTTCGTAATTCAGGAACTGCCCTTAAACATTGTACAGTTGCATTCATGTAGCATGTATTGCCAAGGTTAGTTAAACCGGCCGGTAAGCGCATCTAGAAAGTGCATTACAATTATTTCGCATTCTTAACCTTAAATGTAAAGGGAAATACCGCGATAGCTGTTTCAGCGTCGTTCATGTCCTCAATAAATTTAACTGGTGTTTGGGGCACTTCGGGTACTTTATCCTTAGAGCCCAACAATAAGACTACCGCACCCTTTGGAATGACGATGGTCATTGACATATGGCTAAATATTTCGAAAAACTTACGTCTTTTAGTTGCAGATTCCATTCATCATCTTTAAGTATTCCACCTTGCACATTATTTTTTGGCGGTCCGGTTGAACCCCGGTTAATGCAAAAAGTTGAGCTTTAAATAATACTGGGTCTTCATCTGTGTTGACATTAATATCCGGATAAAGTTCACGGCCCCACTTGACTTTTACTAGACAGAAAATAGGGAAAATTTTTATTTGATTCATATATACAATACAATATAATTTCTCATTTAAATACCCTTAAAGACGGCATTTCGGAATTAAAAACAATTTTAAAATCCGAAAGTCATGCAATTTAAGACGGAATTAGTGATGCTACTTTTGGCTAGTGTAAATGACTGACCACTTTTTGGCTAAGTATCGATATATCGATAAGTCAAATTTTAAAATAAAATTTCACAACGAGAATGTAAAGTATATCAAATTGTTGGTAATTTTTTGTAGCACTAATGGAACTTATAAGCAACTGTAAATTTCCTTGAGTAAATAAAATTATTTTATTGGCATGATCTACAATACATAATATTGATTTATAGACTTTTCCTTTGAGTTAAAAATTATATTCACGGTAAATTTGAGTTAAGCCATTATATGGGAAATTGGGAAAAGTGATTTTTTTCTTTGTAAAAAAATTTAATGAAATATTTATTGTATAACGTTTTCTACCTTTTTGACAACTAAATTTAAACAGACATTAGCTACAAACTAAATAAAAACCCAAACCTATGTACATATATTATAGGAAACCATGTTATCTAGGAG
>CAUIUS010000278.1:0-15524 GCA_961210405.1 Drosophila mercatorum | reverse complement strand
GCCCTAATATGCTGTGACCCGAAAGATGGGAACTATACTTGATCAGGTTGAAGTGGGGAAACCCCTGAGGGAAGACCGAAAAGTTCTGACGTGCAAATCGATTGTCAGAATTGGTAAGGCGAAAGACCAATCGAACCATCTAGTAGCTGGTTCCTTCGAAGTTTCCCTCAGGATAGCTGGTGCATTTAAATATTATATAAAATAATCTTATCTGGTAAAGCGAATGATTAGAGGCCTTAGGGTCGAAACGATCTTAACCTATTCTCAAACTTTAAATGGGTAAGAACCTTAACTTTCTTGATATGAAGTTTAAGGTTATGATATAAGGGCATGGGCCATTTTTTGAAGCAGAACTGGCGCTTGGGGATGAACCAAACGTAATGTTACGGTGCCCAAATTAACAACTCATACAGAAACCATGAAAGGCGTTGGTTGCTTAAAACAGCAGGACGGTGATCATGGAAGTCGAAATCCGCTAAGGATGTGTAACAACTCACCTGCCGAAGCAACTAGCCCTTAAAATGGATGGCGCTAAGTTGTATACCTATACATTGCTAATAGATGATTTATATTACTTGTAATATAAATTTTGAAACTTTAGTGAGTAGGAAGGACAATGGTGTGCATAGAAGTTTTTTGGCGTAAGCCTGCATGGAGCCGCTATTGGTACAGATCTTGGTAGTAGCAAATAATCGAATGAGACCTGGAGGACTGAAGTGGAGAAGGGTTTCGTGTAACAGTGGTTGATCACGAGTTAGTCGGTCCTAAGTTCAAGGCGAAAGCCGAAAATTTTCAAGTAAAGAAAAGTCAAAATATATATGCCAAAATACGGATTTTTATACACTTGAATAATTTTGAACAAAAGGGGAATACGGTTCCAATTCCGTAACCTGTTGAGTATCCGTTTGTTATTAAATATGGGCCTCGTGCTCATCCTGAAACAGGAACGACCATAAAGAAGCCGTCGAGAGATATCGGAAGAGTTTTCTTTCTGTTTTATAGCCGTACTACCATGGAAGTCTTTCGCAGAGAGATATGGTAGATGGGCTAGAAGAGCATGACATATACTGTTGTGTCGATATTTTCTCCTCGGACCTTGAAAATTTATGGTGGGGGTACCAAACTTCTCAACAGGCCGTACCAATATCCCCAGCTGGTCTCCAAGGTGAAGAGTCTCTAGTCGATAGAATAATGTAGGTAAGGGAAGTCGGCAAATTAGATCCGTAACTTCGATAAGGATTGGCTCTGAAGATTGAGATAGTCGGGCTTGATTGGGAAACAATAACATGGTTTATGTGCTCGTTCTGGGTAAATAGAGTTTCTATCATTTATGGTAGTTTCTTGTTCCCGGATAGTTTAGTTACGTACCCAATTTTGGAACTTTCTTGCTAAAATTTTTAAGAATACTAGTCGGGCAACCGATTAGTTCTTTTAAATTATAACGATTATCAATTAACAATCAATTCAGAACTGGCACGGACTTGGGAATCCGACTGTCTAATTAAAACAAAGCATTGTGATGGCCCTGGCGGGTGTTGACACAATGTGATTTCTGCCCAGTGCTCTGAATGTCAAAGTGAAGAAATTCAAGGCGCGGGTCAACGGCGGAGACAAATGGGTTTTTTGGTTTACTTGTAAATCATTAATCAAGTCGACTCGTAGACACACTGTGCCCCACAAAGTTGTCATGGGGCCTCTCGTGGTGTCTCCCGAATTATTTGGCTAGGCGTTTCCTGGTCAAATAAACTAATCGACGGCGAACTGGTCCCTTTGGGGTTTACCTGCCCTAGGGATCAAAAAAACTGATGGTACAAATGTCAATAATGAGCCTCGGATAGCTGAAAATAACTCAGTGAATATTACTCCTACGGTTACTGCCTGGGAGACCATCAGGTACGGAACGTAGATGCTAATTTGCAGACTATGTTTCCATGCAGAGAATGTGAACGATCTTTCAGAACGAAGATCGGCGGTGTTATGAGACATCGACACAAAGACGAACTGGATACAGCGCGTCAGCGGGTCGATGTCAAAGCACGATGGAATGAAGAAGAACTGTCTATGATGGCAAGGAAGGAACTTGAGCTCAGCGAACGGGGGAGGTTCATAAAAAAAGCTAGCGGAGATCTTTTCAAACCGCAGCGTCGAGGCTATTAAAAAATGTCGACAGAGAGATAATTACAAGGCAAAATCGGAGCAGCTACAGGGGGAAGCAAACTCTTTTCTCAGAAGCAAATGAACCTCCTACCACACAGCGCCGCCCTAGTTTAAGTGAGCTCGAGTAACTCCCCCATCATCAAATTCAGTTCCAATCGCTCCACCACCGATACATTCGGACGATATCCTCTTGCAGGAGCTTCAGGGCATGTCGCCTGTCGCATGCAGAAGATCTTGGAGAGTCGAGGTCTTGCAATCTATCATTGATAGAGCGCATATCTCGGGAAAAGAAGCAACTCTCCAGTGTTTGTCAAATTCTCTTGGAAATATTTCCGAATCGGAACGACCGCCCAGTTCCGGCGAGGCGTCCCCGCCCGGCGCCTCGCAACAGAAGAGAGAGAAGGCAGCAGTACGCCAGAGTTCAGCGTAACTGGGACAAACACAAAGGTCGATGCATAAAATCCCCCTCGATGGAACCGACGAGTCGGCATTGCCAAGCCAGAGTATTATGGAGCCTTATTGGAGGCAAGCCCGCACAGCCGAGCCCAGCCTTTTTGCAGCAACACCGTTCCCGATGGGAATATGCAAGAGGGGTATGGTCACCGATTACGTCTAGGGACCTACAAGTGCATAAAGTGCCATTGACTTCGTCGCCGGGCCCGATGGAATTACTTCACAAACTGCCAGAAGTATTCCTATCGGAATAATGCTTCGCATTGTTAACCTAATACTTTGGTGCGGAGATTTGCCCGCTCCTCCGAATGGCTCGAACCATTTTCATTCCGAAAACGGTAAGAGCAAACAGACCGCAAGACTTTCGTCCGATATCGGTTCCTTCGATCGTGGTGAGACAGCTTAATGCCATCTGGCATCCCGACTAACGGCCGCCGCAAGTTGATCCGAGACAGCGAGGCTTTCTACCCACGGACGGATGCGCTGATAACGCGACGATAGTCGACTTAGTCCTGAGGATCACCATAAGCGTTATGCGTCATGCCACATTGCCACGCCAGATGTTAGCAAGGCATTGACTCTGTAGCTCATGACGCGGTATTCTGGCATCGCAACCGCTTATGGTGCCCCAAAGAGTTTCGTCAGACTACGTACGTAGATGGCGGTACAGTGGAGGTGGCACCTACTTCCAACGGTGGAGATTGAGGTCAGAGGAATTCGTCCCTGCTAGAGGTGTTAAGCAGGGTGCTTGTCCCCGTACTGTTCAACTTGATCATCGATCGGTTGCCTTGCAGTCTCTCCCAAAGACATCGGTGTCCATGTCGGAAATGCCAAAGTTAATGCTTGTGCTTTTTGCAGATGATTTGATGCTGTTTGCTTCACTCCAGCGCTTCAGGAACTCTTGAATACCACAGTAAAGTTTCTATCTTCTGTTGGCTTAACCCTTAACGCTGATAAATGTTTCGCCAATGATCAGTATTATAAGGACCAGCGAAAGGTTACGGTGGTCGAACGTACCTTTTGTATAGGTTCGCGCACGTGTCCAAGCCTGAAGCGTTCGGAGGAGGCAAAGATCTCGGCATTCATTTCACCGCAGATGGGAGGGCTCGTTACAAATCCTTCGGAGGACATTGGTCCAAAGTTGGAGAGATTAATGCAGTCCCCCTTAAACCACAACAGAAGTTATTCGCCCTCAGAACTGGGTCCTTAAAAGCCTGGGGACTTTATCACAAGTCACGCTTGGGAGTGTTCTAGGCGTTCGAGAAAGTGTGACAAAGCTGGTACGATCATTCGCTAGGAAGCTGCTGGGTCTTCCGTTGATGTGTGTCAGTTGCGTTCTCACCATGCCCTCACAGTTGTGGGGGTCTGCGGTATTCCTCGGTGATGGATAGTCTACAGTAATTAAAAGATTGGCAGGGAATTAACTGGCCCCATCTCGAACAATCCGAGGTGGCCAGTGCCTTTCTTAGTGAGACTTGACGCCTGGATAGAGCGAAGGCTGGAGTTAACGAGCCAGTTACCACACAACCAAAGATTGATACGTACCGGGTGGATGTAGACGTGCCACGCCTGTTGATGGGAATGGTCTCCGTGAAGCAAGGCGCTATGCCCCACAGCACGGATGGGTAAGTCAGCCCACGCGTCTGATGAGCGGTGTGCTTTATCGGACAGGGATCCACGCGACATCTGCCCTCCTCCCACGAGGTTCGGACCACGCGGGGAAGGCACGAATGAATAGACAATGTCGTGTGAGATGATGCTCCTGAGCTACAAATTAATGTCCTGCAAAGATGTCATAGAACACATGGAGTCGAGTGCTCACGGCATAATGGAGTGGTTTCCTATCTCAAGAAGGGCTTGAGACAAAGGGGCTACACCGCCACCAGAGCAGAGCCTTTCACAGGCCAAAATCGGGTATATAAACCTGATATAGTAGCATTCCGACAGCTGACAGCACAATAGTACGGACGCGCAGGTAGTGACAGACGGACTTGATCTCGACAGAGCTCATCAGAGCAAAGTCGAGATCTATAACAGGACAGGACTTACTTACGATATTGCGGCCTGTATATCGCACGGGAGAACATCGAGGTTGTCTCCGCTACGCTAAACTGGAGGGGTATTTGGAGCTTTCAATCCCATAACAAGGTTGAGGACTCTGGGTATCCTAACAGCTGGTGACAGCAATGTTATCAGTTCCAGGCAGTGTCCGGCGGAGTCTACAGCTTTAAGCACCTTCATGTTCCATGCAGGGTTTCATATATCAACTTAGCAGCTCTATTTTACGTATCCTACAAAAACGGCTCTGCAAAGGTTCTGGCACAACATCTTAAAAAGTTATAAAGAAAGCACACGGGTGTCTTAGCTTATCAGATATTCTCTGGTATAGCGAGTCATATAGTGCAACAAAAAAAAAAAATAGCCAAATGCTCTCGTCATCTAATTAGTGACGCGCATGAATGATTAACGAGATTCCTTTGCTTGTCCCTATCTATCTAGCGAAACCAATGTTAAGGAACGGGCTTGGAATAATTAGTGAAAGAAATATCTTTGAGCTTGACTCTGTCTGGCAGTGTAAGGAGACATAGTGTAGAATAAGTGATATTAAGCTTCGGTTTGGTATCGTCAATGAAATACCACTACTCTTATTGTTTCCTTACTTACTTGATTAAGTGGAACGTGTATCATTTCCTAGCCATTATACGGATATATTTATTATGTCTTATGGTATTGGGTTTTGATGCAAGCTTCTTGATCAAAGTATCACGAGTTTGTTATATAATCGCAAACAAATTCTTTAATGATAAAATGCATTTATGTGTTTTTGATTTAATAATTTGGTATAACTCCACTACCAGGTATGATCCAATTCAAGGACATTGCCAGGTAGGGAGTTTGGATCAGCGGTACATTCTCAAATAATAACGGAGGTGTCCCAAGGCCAGCTCAGTGGACAGAACCACACATAGAGCAAAAAGGGCAAATGCTGACTTGATCTCGGTGTTCAGTACACACAGGACAGCAAAGCTCGGCCTATCGATCCTTTTGGTTTAAAGAGTTTTAACAAGAGGTGCTTCGTAGTGCTACCATAGGGATAACTGGCTTGGTGGCGGCCAAGCGTTCATAGCGACAAGTCGCTTTTTGATCCTTCGATGTCATTCTTCCTGATTGTAGCTAAAATTCACCAAGGCGGATTGTTCACCCATGCAAGGGAACGTGAGCTGGGTTTAGACCGTCGAGACAGGTTAGTTTTTTAATTCTACTAATGACAAAACGTTGTTATGACAGCATTCCTGGGTAGTACGAGAGGAACCGCAGGCATGACCAATGGCACAATACTTGTTCGAGCGAACAGTGGTGGCGACGCTACGTCCGTTGGATTATGCCTGAACGCCTCTAAGGTCGTATCCGTGCTGGACCGTAAATACAAGTCAAGGGCAATTTGCATTGTATGGCTTCTAAACCATTAAAAGTTTATAATTTATTTTATGAACGACAATGGATGTGATGCCAATGTTATTTATAACATAGTAAATTGGGAGGATCTTCGATCACCTGATGCCGCGCTGTTATATTTTAAAACATTATTTAATACAATGACAAAGCCTGGAATCAATTGTAAACGACTTTTTGTAACAGGCAGCATGTATGGTCGAGCAGCTGCCATACTGCGATCCACAGTTTATCCTTTGCCATATGATTCCGAAACCAATTCAAATAAATCAATAATGTGAATTACTTGGATATGATGGCATATATCTATATATATATGTGCATACATTGAAATTTAGTGTCAATTTAATTGATTGCTAATATTGATGTGTGTGTATGTGTTATATATGTGTATATGTTCAATAATATTCACATGTGTTTTGATAAAGAAATTAAAAATATGCAAACAATAAACAGACTAAGGAACTCACTATATGTCAAGAGACAAAATAATATTTACATATATATATATATATATATAAATAAATATAAAAAACATATGTCAGAAAACAAGAATATATGATAATATATATCTAAATAAAATACAATAGATTAAAACGAATTTACATATATATATATGTCAGAATATACAAGAATATATACATAAAAAATGGAAGTTGATGGTGACAACTCAAATAACAGGTGTAAATTTTTTACAATTTTAGAATTTGAATGATATAAAGAATACACATATATATAAATGTGATAAAATGTAAATACCATGCAGACAACACAAAAAGTATAGCATGCTTGGATATATCTTTAGATTTCCACTTTGTGTTATTGTATTGTGTGTTGTAAAATATGAAATTGAATTGAAGAATTCAAAATATACGAGTACTTGAAATCGATGGAAAGAACTCTGAACGAAATACAGATATGGTGCCACACCTATCTTATGAGAACATGAAATTGACTTATAGCACTTCAAAATATACAAGTACTTCTCAAAAAACAATTATATATGGAGAACATGAAATTGAGGATAATTAAAAAATATGGAACAAAATTTAAAACTTTGGTGCCAAATCTACATCTGATGAGAAAATTATATGATGAGAATATTATATTATAGACTTAGAAAAATTCAAATATACAAGTACTTAGAATTCAATTATATATGGAGAGAATATGAAATTGAATTGAAAAAGAAAAAGAAAAAGAAAAGAAAACGAAAATAAAAGAAATACACAAGAGAACATAATTTGGAAATTTGGTGCCAAATATATGCCTGATGAGAATATTAAATGACTTCTGAAAGTTCAAATACACAAATACTACTTTAAATACAATTATATATGGAGAGAATATTGAAATTGAGGATAATTGAAAACATACACGGGAACATGATTTGGAAATTTGTGCCAAATCTATATCTAATGAGAATATTAAATTGACTTGTAAAACTTTATAATATACAAGTTCTTAAAATACAATTATATATGGAGAGAAATATGAAATTGAGGATAATTGAAAACATACACGGAACATGATTTGAAATTTGGTGCCAAATCTATATCTAATGAGAATACAAATTGACTTGTAAAACTTTATAATATACAAAATTTTAAAATACAATTATATATGGAGAGAACATGAAATTGGAGGATAATTGAAAACATACACGGGAACATGATTTGGAATTTGTGCCAAATCTATATCTAATGAGAATATTAAATTGACTTGTAAAACTTTATAATATACAAGTTCTTAAAATACAATTATATATGGAGAGAACATGAAATTGAGGAACTTGGTGCCAAATCTAATGAGAATATTAAATTGACTTATAAATTTTAAAATATACAAGTTCTGGAAAATTACCAGAAGGAGAGAACATGAAATTGAGGATATTTTAAAATATCAGGAAAAACCCTTAAAAGGGTTTGAAGGCAAGTCATATAAAAAAATTTAAAAGAAAAAAATTCAATGATTGTGGAGGTTGTCTTCCCGGAAAGAGTAAAGGATACGATAAAGAATAATGAATTTTTACGATTGTATTATTAAATTAGAAATGATAATATAAGGTGAATGGTACCCTTTGGAAAATATCGTTTTTATGGAAAATGTAAAAAAACCAAAAGGAGTGGTTGCAAGGCAAGCAAAAGAAAAAATTTAAAAAAGATAAAAATTCATATGATTGTGGAGGTTTTTTCGGCATAGAGTAATTTGTGATACGATAAAGAATAATGAAGTTTTACGATTGTATTATTAAATTAGCATGATAATATAAGGTAATGGTAGCCTTGGAAAAAACTATCGTCTTTATGGAAAGTGTCAAAAAACCTATATAGGGTAGTTTTTGCGAAGGCAAGTCATATGAAAAATTTAAAAGATAAAAATTATATGATTGGGGAGTGTTGTCTTCCGGCATAGAGTAATTATGTGATACGATAAAGAATAATGAATTTTTACGATTGTATTATTAAATTAGTACATGATAATATAAGGTGAATGGTATTTGGAAAAACTATCGTCTTTATGGAAAATGTGTCAAAAACCTATATAGGGTAGTGGTTGCGCAAGGCAAGTCAAAATGAAAAAATTTAAAAGATAAAAATTCATATGATTGTGGAGTGTTGTCTTGCCGGCATAGAGTAATTATGTGATACGATAAAGAATAATGAAGTTTTACGATTGTATTATTAAATTAGTACATGATAATATAAGGTGAATGGTACCCTTTGGAAAACTATCGTCTTATGAAAATGTGTCAAAAACCTAAAAGGTATTTGGGCCGGAAGGCAAGTCAAAAAAAATTTTAAAAAGAAAAAAAATTCATATGATTGTGAGGTTGTCTTGCCGGCATAGAGTAATTATGTGATACGATAAAGAATAATGAAGTTTTACGATTGTATTATTAAATTAGTACATGATAATATAAGGTGAATGGTAGCCTTTGGAAAACTATCGCCTTTATGGAAACCAAAAGCGGCTCCGGGGAAGTATGGTTGCAAAAGCTGAAACTTAAAGGAATTGACGGAAGGGCACCACCAGGGAGGGAGCCTGCGGCTTAATTTGACTCAACACGGGAAAACTTACCAGGTCCGAACATAAGTGTGTAAGACAGATTGATATTTTTCGAATCTATGGGTGGTGGTGCATGGCCGTTCTTAGTTCGTGGAGTGATTTGTCTGGTTAATTCCGGATAACGAACGAGACTAAATATATTAAATAGATATCTTCAGGATTATGGTGTTGAAGCTTATATAGCCTCCTTCATTCATGGTGGCAGTAAAATGTTTATTGTGTTTGAACAAGCTATGGGTGGAGCTGTACTCGTTGGTTTGTCCCATTATAAGGACACTAGCTTCTTAAATGGACAAATTGCGTCTAGCAATACCAGGATTGAGCAATAACAGGTCTGCCAGATGTCTTTAGATGTCCTGGCTGCACGCGCGCTTTACAATGAAAGTATCAACGTGTATTTCCTAGACCGAGAGGTCCGGGTAAACCGCTGAACCACTCATGCTTGGGATTGTGAACTGAAACTGTTCATGAACTTGGAATTCCCAGTAAGTGTGAGTCATTAACCGCATTTCTCGATTACGTCCCTGCCCTTGGGTACACACCGCCCGTCGCTACTACCGATTGAATTATTTAGTGAGGTTCCCGACGATCACTGTGACGCCTCGTGTGTTGCGGTTGTTTCGGCAAAAAAGTTGACCGAACTTGATTATTTAGAGGAAGTAAAAGTCGTAACAAGGTTTCCGTAGAACTCCAGGAAGGATCACATGAATAATGTTCATTTCCGTTAATAAAAAATTTTTGTATTTAATTATATAAAGTTTTTACTGTCATTAAATAACAATTTACTAAATCAATAATACTTATTTGCATAAGCCAACTGAAATTTGTTGTAAAAGATTATTTATGCGCCATGCCCTTTATAGCTGGGAAATATATATATATTTGTAAGTCTGTGAATTAGTGAAGAAAATATTTTGCGTGTATATGTACCATAGTATACATGCGTTGCACAGATGTATTGTTCATATTAACAAATGCGCATACGTTATATAAACGCAACAACCCGAATATATAATGTTGTACCTGTTGCGGTTAAAGCTTTACAGATATATGTCTTTAAAAAATATATAATTTCGTTATAATTGAAATTATATGTCATGTACCATATTTTAAAGATTATGTAGAACCAAGACATCTCGCAACATTGTTTAGGTATAAAAATAATTTTTATTGAAGGAATTGATATATGCCAGTAAATGGTGTATTTTTAATTTCTTCAATAAACATAATTGTGACGCAATAAAATAAAACCAAAACAAATTTATCACCTAAGCGGTGGATCACTGGCTCATGGGTCGATGAAGAACGCAGCAAACTGTGCGTCATCGTAAAAACTGCAGGACACATGAACATCGACATTTTGAACGCATATCGCAGTCCATGCTAAGTTATGTACTTTAATTAATTTATAGTGCTGCTTGGACTACATATGGTTGAGGGTTGTAAGACTATGCTAATTAAGTTGTTTAAAATTTTTTTAATTCTACATATGGTATATTATTGGATATTTTTTATATTCATAATATTAAAATATATATGGAAGGTACTATATTCTGTAGTATTTTAGGAGAAAATTGAAGAATATATTTTCATTCACACGAATAATACTGAGGAAAGTCTAGCATAAAAAGAAAAAATATTTTTTTTTTTCATCTAGAATTGCCTCTTATTGATGGTGCAGAGAAAAAGAATTTGTATATATTATAGTTCTTCAAGCATGTAAATTAGTAGAATCCCATTATATTGAGCAATTACTAAAATATGTTCAATTAATATTGTTTTATACAACCTCAATCATATGGGACTACCCCCTGAATTTAAGCATACACTAGGGGAGTGAAAAAGAAACTATGATTTTCTTAGTAGCGGCGAGCGAAAAGAAATCAGTTCAGCACTAAGTCACTTTGCCTATATGGCAAATGTGAGATGCAGTGTATGGAACATCAATATTCTAGTATGAGAAATTAACGATTTAAGTCCTTTCTAAATGAGGCCATTTACCCATAGAGGTGCCAGGCCCGTATAACGTTAGATGATTATTAGATGGTGTTTCAAAGAGTCGTGTTGCTTGGATAGTGCAGCACTAAGTGGTGTAAACCCATCTAAAACTACAACATAACCATGAGACCGATAGTAAACAAGTACCGTGAGGAAAGCGCAAGAACTCTGAATAGAGAGTTAAATAGTACGTGAAACTGCTTAGAGGTTAAGCTCGATGAACCTGAATATCCTCGTTATGGAAAATTCATCATTAGAATTGTAGTATTTAAACAATATAATAATAGTGTGCATTTTTCCATATAAGGACATTGTAATCTATTAGCATATTAATTTATCATACAATTATGTCATTTTTTGTTTTTTCAATTAGAGTGCTTGTATTTTAACATGAAATAATAGTTATAACTTTGATAAAGTGCTGATAGATTTATAAGATTACAGTGCGTTAATTTTTCGGAATTATATAATGGCATAGTTATCATTGATTATTGTGTTTATTATATGCACTTGTATGATTAACAATGCGAAAGATTCAGGATACCTTCGGGACCCGTCTTTGAACACGGACCAAGGAGTCTAACATATGTGCAAGTTATTGGGATATAAAACCTAATAGTAATTAACTTGACTATTAATGGGATTAGTTTGTAACTATTTATAGTTGATTAACACAATCCCGGGCGTTCTTTATATAGTTATGTATAAATGATACTTTTATATTATTTTTATTCTCTTAACTTAGAACGTACCTTGAGCATATATGCTGTGACCCGAAAGATGGTGAACTATACTTGATCAGGTTGAAGTCAGGGGAAACTCGATGGAAGACCGAAACAGTTCTGACGTGCAAATCGATTGTTGTCAGAATTGAGTATAGGGCGAAAGACCAATCGAACCATCTAGTAGCTGGTTCCTTCCGGAAGTTTCAGGATAGCTGGCATTTAAATATTATATAAAATAATCTTATCTGGTAAAGCGAATGATTAGAGGCCTTAGGGTCGAAACGATCTAACCTCATTCAAACTTAATGTGGGTAAGAACCCAAACTTTCTTGATATGTTTAAGGTTATGATATAATGTGCCCAGTGGCCACTTTGCAAGCAGAATCCGGCGCTGTGGATTTAACCAAACGTACGTTACGGTGCCGTACTAACAACTCATACAGAAAAAACCATGAAAGGCGTTGGTTGCTTAAAACAGCAGGACGGTGATCGCGGAAGTCGAAATCCGCTAAGGAGTGTAACAACTCACCTGCCGAAGCACCAGCCCTTAAAATGGATGGCGCTTAAGTTGTATACCATACATTACTGCTAGTAGATGATTATATTACTTGTAATATAAATTTTGAAACTTTAGTGAGTAGGAAGGTACAATGGTAGTATGTAGCGTTTGGCGTGCCTGCATGGAGCCGCTATTGGTACAGATCTTGGTGGTAGTAGCAAATAATCGAATGAGACCTTGGAGACTGAAGTGGGAGAAGGGTTTTGTGTGAACAGTGGTTGATCACGAGTTAGTTGTCCTAAGTTCAAGGCGAAAGCCGAAAATTTTCAAGTAAAGAAAAGTCAAAATATATATGCCTAAATACGGATTTTTATAATTCTGGAATAATTTTTGAACGAAAGTGAATACGGTTCCAATTCCGTAACCTGTTGAGTATCCGTTTGTTATTAAATATGGGCCTCGTGCTCATCTCGGCAAATATGGAACGACCATAAAGAAGCCGTCGAGAGATATCGGAAGAGTTTTCTTTTCGTTTTATAGCCGTACTACCATGGAAGTCTTTCGCAGAGAGATATGGTAGATGGGCTAGAAGAGCATGACATATAAATGTTGTGTCGATATTTTCTCGAACTTGAAAATTTATGGTGGGGATAATGCAAACTTCTCAACAGGCCGTACCAATATCCGCAGCTGGTCTCCAAGGTGAAGAGTCTCTAGTCGATAGAATAATGTAGGCGGGAAGTCGGCAAATAGATCCGTAACTTCGATAAGGATTGGCTCTGAAGATTGAGATAGTCGGGCTTGATTGGGAAACAATAACATGGTTTATGTGCTCGTTTCGTACCAGGAGTTTTCATTATGGCTTGTTCCCGATAGTCAGTTACGTAGCCAATTGTGGAACTTTCTTGCTAAAATTTTGGCGAATACTAGTCGGGCAACACGGGATTAGTTCTTTAAATTATAACGATTATCAATTAACAATCAATTCAGAACTGGCACGGACTTGTGAATCCGACTGTCTAATTAAAAACAAAGCATTGCATGGCCCTAGCGGGTGTTGACACAATGTGATTTCTGCTTCAGTGCCTCTGAATGTCAAAGTGAAGAAATTCAAGTAAGCGGGTCAACGGCGGGAGACAAATGGGTTTTTTTGGTTTACTTGTAAATCATTAATCAAGTCGACTCGTAGACACACTGTGTCCCACAAAGTTGTCATGTGGCCTCCTCGTGGTGTCTCCCGGAAAAGTTATTTGGCTAGGCGTTTCCTGGTCAAATAAACTATCGAGCGGCGAACTGGTCCCGTTGGGTTACCTGCCCTAGGGATCGAAAAACTGATGGTACAAATGTCAATAATGAGCCTCGGATAGCTGAAAATAACTCAGTGAATATTACTCCTACGGTTACTCGCCTAGGAGACCATCAGGTACGGAACGTAGATGCTAATTTGCAGACTATGTTTCCATGCAGAATGTGAACGATCTTTCAGAACGAAGATCGGCTTGGTAATTACATGAGACATCGGACACAAAGACGAACTGGATACAGCGCGTCAGCGGGTCGATGTCAAAGCACGATGGAATGAAGAAGAACTGTCTATGATGGCAAGGAAGGAACTTGAGCTCACAGCGAACGGTGAGAGGTTCATAATAAAAAGCTAGCGGAGATCTTTTCAAACCGCAGCGTCGAGGCTATTAAAAGTGTCGACAGAGAGATAATTACAAGGCAAAAATCGAGCAGCTACAGGGGCAAGCAGCTCTTATCTCAGAAGCAAATGAACCTCCTACCACAGCGCCGCCCTAGTTTAAGTGAGCTCGAGGTAACTCCCTCATCATCAAATTCAGTTCCAATCGCTCCACCACCGATACATTCGGACGATATCCTCTTGCAGGAGCTTCAGGGCATGTCGCCTGTCGCATGCAGAAGATCTTGGAGAGTCGAGGTCTTGCAATCTATCATTGATAGAGCGCATATCTCGGGCAAAGAAGCAACTCTCCAGTGTTTGTCTAACTATCTCTTGGAAATATTTCCGAATCGGAACGACCGCCCAGTTCCGGCGAGGCGTCCCCGCCCGGCGCCTCGCAACAGAAGAGAGAGTAGAAGGCAGCAGTACGCCAGAGTTCAGCGTAACTGGGACAAACACAAAGGTCGATGCATAAAATCCTTGCTCGATGGAACCGACGAGTCGGCATTGCCAAGCCAGAGTATTATGGAGCCTTATTGGAGGCAAGTCATGACACAGCCGAGCCCAGCCTCTTGCAGCAACACCGTTCCCCGTATAGGGAATATGCAAGAGGGGTATGGTCACCGATTACGTCTAGGGACCTACAAGTGCATAAAGTGCCATTGACTTCGTCGCCAGGGCCCGATGGAATTACTTCACAAACTGCCAGAAGTATTCCTATCGGAATAATGCTTCGCATTGTTAACCTAATACTTTGGTGCGGAGATTTGCCCGTACCCTTCCGAATGGCTCGAACCATTTTCATTCCGAAAACGGTAAGAGCAAACAGACCGCAAGACTTCGTCCGATATCGGTTCCTTCGATCGTGGTGAGACAGCTTAATGCCATCTTGGCATCCCGACTAACGGCCGCCGTAAGTTGGGATCCGAGACACGAGGCTTTCTACCCACGGACGGATGCGCTGATAACGCGACGATAGTCGACTTAGTCCTGGAGGATCACCATAAGCGTTATGCGTCATGCTACATTGCCACGCTAGATGTTAGCAAGGCATTTGACTCTGTAGCTCATGACGCGGTATTCAACACCGTAACCGCTTATGGTGCCCCAAAGAGCTTCGTCGACTACGTACGTAGATGGTACAGTGGAGGTGGCACCTACTTCAACGGTGGAGATTGGAGGTCAGAGGAATTCGTCCCTGCTAGAGGTGTTAAGCGGGTGACCCTCTGTCCCCCGTACTGTTCAACTTGATCATCGATCGGTTGCTCAGGTCTCTTCCCAAAGACATCGGTGTCCATGTCGGAAATGCTAAAGTTAATGTTGTGCTTTTGCAGATGATTTGATGCTGTTTGCTTCCACTCCAAGGGCTTCAGGAACTCTTGAAAACCACAGTAAAGTTTCTATCTTCTGTTGGCTAACCCCTTTAAAGCTGATAAATGTTTCACGATCAGTATTAAGGGGCAACCAAAGCAAAAGGTTACGGTGGCAA
>CAUIUS010000277.1:0-12734 GCA_961210405.1 Drosophila mercatorum | reverse complement strand
TCAGAAACTGCGCAAAAAAATTTTTTAGACGAACTTGCAGGGAGCAATTATGCCATTCGTATGTGTTTTTTTGAAAACGTTTATTACAAATTTGAGGGAAGGGGACGTGGCATCCAAAATTTAACAAAAACCGAAACTGTATAAAGTTTTTACACTACACTAAAAGCAAAATTTGAAGACTTTAGATATAAAGATGAATTATATAGAAGTATATAACTGAGTATCGATTTATTTTTTGAACGATAACATTCAAATTAAAAAGTTATCGATTTCTTAAGCAAAACTCGATTTTTTCGTGCTTTTTTACGGACGTACAAAAATTTTCAAGTCTATAGCTCTTTTAGGTTCTGAGATCGACGCGTTCATACATACGGACAGACGGACGGACAGACTGACATCTCTAAATCGACTGGCCTTGTTTGAATATATATACCGCTCGACTAGGGTAGACCCTGAACCCCGCGAAGAACCGCTGTTCCGTGCATTCTCCGTTTTTTTTCATATACATATGTTTTGCGTGTTCATTACAAGCAACACATAAACACACACACACACACACAGGCGCACACACACAAAAACGCCAGTCGCTGCGTCAGCTGTTCTTTAGCTGCTATTTGCATGCCAATGGTATGGGAAATTAAATATTTAATAACAGAAGTTCTAGTATTTAAAATACGTGATTTACAAATTTGAAGCAAAGGGGGCTTCACCCAAAAATTTTAACAAAGCCCGAAATTGCGTTAGGCTCAAATAACACTAAGCGCAAACTTTGAACACTCTCGCTATTAGGATGAGTTATTTAGAATTATATAACTCAGACGATTTCTTTTTTTAATTGATAACATTAAAATTGAGACATTTAAATATTATTTTTAACAAATTCGATTTTTTTCGTGATATACAGGAAACTACAAAAAAAATTTCAGTCTCTAGCTCTTATAGGTTCTGAGAACGAGGGTTCATACATACGGACAGGGACAGAGGGACAAGGCTAAATCGACTCGGCTTTTCCCCCGATCAAGAATATAAAAGTTTATGGGGTCCGCCACCCCCTCCTTCTGCTGTTACTCACATTTCAACGGGTTCGGGGTAAACCCAAGAAAGAAAATTTCAATTTGAACCCCCTGACAATTTTCGTTTTTTTTAAAAACATATGTATATGTATTTTCCCCTTTAAAGCAACACATACACATACATACACAGGCGCACCCAGACACAAGCAAATCGTTTGCGCAAACGTTTTTGGGCTATTTGCATGCCAATGATATGGGGAAAATTTAAAAGTTTAATAACTTTTTTTTAGAGCAACGATCAAACTTGTTTAGCGTGATCAGGGCATCCATATGTATGTATGTGCCAAAGCACAAGTCTCTCGTATTTGATATACAGGACTTACAAATTTGAGGCGAAGGGGCGAGGCAGCCCAAATTTAACAAAACCCGAAATTGCGTAAGACTTTAAAAACACTAAATAAAAAAATTGAAGACTTATTTGAAAGATGAATTAGATAGAATTTTATTTTATAAAACGATAACAGCTATCGAATTTCTGAAACAAACTCATTTTTTCGTGCCATACAGGGAACCCACATAGATTTTAAGTCTCTAGCTTTTATACATAGGTTCTGAGATCGACGCGTTCATACATAGGACGGTCGGACAGACAGACGGACAGACGGCCATGGCTACATCGACCCGGCTTGTCATCCTGATCAAGAATATATATACTTTAGGGGGTCTGCCACGCCTCCTTCTGCCTGTTACATAAAACACATTTCAACAAAAATTATACCCTGAATTTTTTTCAAGGGGTTCGGGGATTGGCTTCGAAAATGTTCCAGATATATATTTTCCGAACTTCTGCCCAAAATTGTCCCCTCATTATAATATTTCACGTAGTGATATAGTATATTGGTTTTGTGCAATGTCCGCGCGTCCGCCCGTCTGTCCGTATGAACGCAAACCATTTCCACGCTATTGAAGTGAATTGAAATTTGAAATATATACTGTGTATACCGTCCGATAAAGTGTCAAGTTTTTTCCGGATACGCCCACTGGGGGCGTGGCAAATCGGAAAATGATTTTCCTGTATCTCAGAAACACTACTTCTAGAAGAGCTAGAGAGTTAATTTTAACTTAACACTTATGTCGACATCCCAAAATCAAAAAGTACGGATATATCTACGCCCATTGGGGCGTGGAAATGGGGCAAACTGTATTTTCTACATTTTTAAAAGCAAGAACGCCCAAATTTGGCACGGGTTACTGTTACGATCTCATAAGGACGCCCTTTTTATGGCCCGCCTACTAGGGCGTGGCAAATCGGATCTGAATATACGGGATTTTACTAGTTTTGTTATATTTTAAGCACTATTGATGCTAGAGATTAAGACTTATATATACGATATTTTCCCCCCTGGGGCGTGGAACTAATATCAGCTTATAGCTGTCACAGTTTTAGTGCTAGAAGTTTCAAAATTGGATGTTAAGTTACTGGGGCCTCCTCTATCGTTTCCCCCAAAATTATTGTTACGCCCCAAAAGAGGCGTGACATACAGAAAAACCCCCTGTTTTTTCGCTTTTTTCGAATGTAAGTATTCAAACTTTACAGTTATACCCTGAACGCCCACTCTATACGTATAGGGCCACTGGGGCGTGGAAAATAAAAAACTAAAACATCTGCAGTTTTCCAATAACGCGCCACACAATGACTTTGTGACCTTTGACCTTGCTTTTGATTTGTCAAATTATATATTTTGTTTGAAAAGAATATTTTATTAATACAAAATAATAAATAAAGAAAATATAAAAAAAATATCAACATGCCCGAAACCCGGGGTTCGAGCCCAACCCTACGCTCGCCAACGAACTTAAATCACATTTTCAGAGTTGCCACCTCCCCCATTTTGAGAGACCATCTCCCCGATTTAGGTGCGTTTTTTGCTAAGGAAGAGTTCTAAGTTCGATCCAATTGAAACGTCTGGCCACCCCAATGAAAAGTTTTAATCTGCAGCTAATTTGAGCGGCGAAAGTGAAGATTTAAGGTTAAATTTAAAACAAGTAAGAAAACTCTTGAGACCGCTCGACTGGGGTATACCCTGAACCCTGCGAAGAACCGCTGTTCCGTGCATTCTCCGTTTTTTCATATACATATGTATATGCGTGTTCTTTAAAACAACACATAAAAAAAAAAAAGGGTTTTGCTATTTGCATGGGAATGGGGGGAAATTAAATGTTTAATAACTTTTTTTCAGACCAAGATTTTGATCAAACTTGGGGCGTGACGTCATCCATATGTGTGTATGTGCCAAAGCACAAGTCTCTAGTATTTGATATACGGGGGTTACAAATTTGGGGGAAGCGGGCGTGGGACCCAAAATTTAACAAAAAACCCAAAATTGATGGTTACATAACACTAAATGCAAAATTTGAAGACTTAACTAGAAAGATGAATTAGATAGAATTTTACAGCTAAATTTTATTTTCGTTTTTAATCGATAACAATAAAACGATAATAGTTATCGAATTTCTAAAACAAACTCGATATGCGGCCCCCATACAGGGACCTACAAAAAATTTGAAGTCTCTAGCTATTGTAAGTTCTGAGATCGACGCGTTCATCATACGGACAGACGGACAGACAGACAGAGGACAGACAGACAGACAGACGGACAGGGTTAAATCGACTCGGCTTGTCTCCCGATCAAGAATATATATACTTTTTGGGGTCTACCACGCCTCCTTTCCCTGTTACATACATTCTCATTTCAACAAAAATTATACCTGAATTCCCATTTTCAATGGGTTCAGGGGATAAAAAAAAATGTGATAGAGGCCCTTGGGGCTGATGGGACGTGAAATAGTATTTCGCGTCGGTTGCGTCCGACGCAACGTTCTTACTTGTTTTTCAGTTAGTTTCATGTGTATTTTATAAACTTTTGCTGGGTATGCATCCAGGAATTTTTGATAATCCTTCCTGATTCCCAGATGTCCTTTGATGTCCTTGATCTCCTTAATTTCCTTTGTTTTCCTCAAGTCATTTTCGAGAATTTCACTGCGGTTTGACAGTCGGCAGTTGTGATTATCACAGGGCCCCCACCCCAGGGGAAAAAACGTGAAAAATTTATTAAATTCGCACATAATACATGAAATGTACTGGAAGAGCAATCCGATGTGAGCAGTGGTAAATGCCACGGACGAAAGTGCCTAGTTATTTTTGAAGGAACCGAAAATTAAGTTTCATTAAAAGAAGGACGAATCAATATTACCTACAATCAAATTATGTAGAAAAGCAATCCCAAGTATTGTTCTACGATTTATTAATGAAGGAAGATCAATAAGAAGGAGACGACTAATAAGAGGTAGACGGAGATTGGGGGCCCCGTTTAGATTTCTGAGAGCAAAAAAAGGAACTGTTTTTAAGATTCAATACGATCCTGGTACTTTTGTGCTGAGGAGTTTGGTTACAAGGGGATCATTGAACTTTTTTGCCCAACGTTTTGAATCGAAAAGTACACCAAGATCTTTCACAGAAAAAATGTTGCAGAGAATCGCTTTAATTGAATAATTAGCAATGTATGAAGTAGTACGAAGAAGGTCATTGTCATACATTTAGAAAAATTTAATCGCAACCTTTTGGCCAAGCACCAAAGTTGGAAGGAATTAAGATCATTTTGCAAGCATTGATGAATGTTTGGGGTTAGAATAAGAAATGCAAATTTTTACGTCATCAGCATACATGAAGATTTTTGAATAAGAAATACAACTGGGAATGTTAATAAATAATGAAAAAGTAAAGGCCCTAGAATACCCGAGGTACACCTGAAAGAACGAAGATTTGTTTCGAAAAAGATGTTCTCAACAAACTCTTTGAGTTCTCCCCTTTTAAATAGATGATAACCGGGATAAGAGTTTAAGAGAAAACACTATGAGATCTAGCTTATGAAGTAATATTTATGGTGAACTTATTTAAAAATTTTTCGTTTATTAAGGAAGTAAATTGAGGTTGATCGATTAAGAACAAAGCCATGTTGAAATAATTGATTTAAAAAAATGTTGTAAGGTTGAAGTTATTATTTTTTCAAATAACTTCAAACCCGATAGTTTCAATACCTGTAATTAGAAATGTCAGCCCTCCCCCCTTTTTTTATATAGAGGGATAATGAACGACTCTTTCCAAATAGACGGGGAAAACAGAGGTTTCCAGAGATAAGTTAAAAGCTTAAGTAATAAATAAATTCACAGACCGTTAATAGGGAAACAGCACTTTTAAAAATTTTAAAACATTTAAACTTAATGTTTCTTAAATTAGAAAGGCCTGAGTAAACCATAGAGGTTTATTAGAAACAAGGAAAAATAGAAAAATTTCAAAAGAGAGTTTAAAAGTTTTAGAAAAAGTTGTGCACAATTAGATCAACGGAAAAGTTGGGTTAAAAAACAAAAATTTCAGTAATAACAACGTTGTTTTAATGATAGATGCACAAATTGGAGGAGTACTTAGGGACAGAGATACCTCCAATGTAGGATGGAAAATATCCTCAGGTAAACAAAAAGGGGGGGATTTGAAACATTTGCATGAGTCATCATTAATAAAAAACCCGATCAAGCCACCGATTTTGATGATTTGAGATTGAATTCATCTGAGACATAGAAATAGAAAGTAATTCATCAAAGAACAAATTATCAATTGTAGGAATAAGGGGAAATTGAACTAGAATTGAAAACCAAGAAGTGTTCGGTATATTAAAGTCACCCAACACCAGAAAGAAATCATTATCCTTTTCATGTCCATAGATTTCTTTAATGCAAGCCATATGTTGGGATTTGAACATCAGAAGGGGGAGAATATATGAACAAGCAGTATGGGACAAGATTTAAGGGGAGTTTAACAGCAACTATCTCGACATCTTGAGATGCACAAAAAAATGGTTCAGAGAGAATATTAGATTTAACACCTAATAAGACACCCCCATCTCACGAGACAGTCGATCATGTCGTAAATAGGGAAATCATTCCGGGGAATCTCATTATTATACACATTCGAGGTTAACCACATTTCCGTGGGATAATATCAAAAAGAACACTGAAACTACTCAAAAAAAAACCTTCTGAGTTTAGAATTCAGACCACGAACGTTTTGAAAATTAAGAAGATTTTGAGGCGAACTGTTATTAGTTTTTGGCACAATATTAGTTGAAGATTGTACCGAGGAAGGGTTTACGAAACCGGAGACAGCCTATTTCGACTCTTATGCTTAAATTCATGCACAACTACATGAGGAGGCCAAAATTTGGCGCACAAATTGTTGTGAAGAATTCAGTTGGCACTTTGATTTTAAAAAGCAATTTCACGACGAGTTGCGAAATTGAACTTCGAAAAGAGATTTAGTTTTTTTGTTGGAAATAAAAGAAAAAAGCTTCACGTGATGCAGATGAAACCCTGGATAAGAATACTTCCCGGGGAGAAAGACAGATATATAGATAGTGGGAGGAAGTAAGGAGAAATGGCCAGAGTGTTGTTTAAGTTTGAGAAAAAGATGGAGATAAATGATTTGGGAACAGTATAGACCGGGAACTTTACGGGTGCCCCTACCTCTGCAAGAAGGTGGAATCGCAAGAGAGTCAGAAAAAGGGTTTAGAAGGAGCAAAACATTTAGAGACACAGGTATAGAAGCAGTTGACGTCCCAGCCGAGAGGATTAAAAATCATATTGATTTAATAATTTTCAGCAGATCTAGTTCTTCGACAACTGTTTTGATAGATTATTAATTTTTAAAATTTAAACCCCGGGCCCGGTTAAAATTTTTGGGAAAAATTGATTTGTTTTTCCAAACAAAGTGGACAAGACCAACGGAAGCCACCACAACCAACTTTAGCAGTTGACATGCCCCATCATAGTCGCGCCCTGTAAGGCCAGCACATTTACTGTGCATCATATTTCACAAACCAGCAATTAATAAATTGCACTTGTGTGGAATCAGAATTTTGCCGAAGAAAATTTTTTTACAACAGGTCATATTGGCAATTGGGATTCAAGAAAGAAAAAAAAAAAAACAAAAAAACAGAAGATTAGAAACAGAAATACAAAAAGCGCAAGGCAAGGGGGGGATGTTTGTTTAAAGAGAAAACGACAACAACAAAACGGGAGATTAGATAAAAATAAACAAGCGCAAAGCAAAGAGAGGATTGTGTTGAGAAAATTAACTCACAGCAAAAAAACAACTGATGTGAGAGCGAGCGAAAAAGCAAATGTCAATCACCCACACCAACAAATGTAAGGGGAATAAAATAAAGAGAGGAGCAGGGCGTAAAAAAAAAATTTCCCGACGCTGCACAAAACACAAGCCCCCTTTTTAAAAGCAATTAAAAACTCAAATCCCCGCAGACTACACCACTGCACAAACGCACAACAGAAACCCAAAATCAACAGTAAGAAATAACTAGTAAGATTTAGTCGAGACCTTTTCGAAAAAAGAGATCCCCTGAACACTGCGAAGAATGCGATTGCTAATGGCAAATTCCCCGTTATTTTATATGTATGTAGGCATGTATATACACACAAAAGCCACACGCACAAGAATACAAAAGACGCATCCCAAAACACACCTGCTAATTGTATTTGACCATCAGCTTACTGCTGCTGAGATATTAAATGTTTAATAACGATTTTGATCAAATTTGTTGGGCGTGATCATGAATTCATATGTGTGTATGTGCCAAAGCACAAGTCTCTAGTATTTGAAATACGTGTTTTAAAATTTGAGGGAAGGGGCAGAGAGCGTGGCATCCAAAATTTAACAAACCGAAATTTTGAAGGCTCAAAAAACTAAAAAGACTCTAACTATAAAGATGAATTTGAATTTTTAACTAAAAAGTTCGGTTTTTAAACATAAATTAAAAAGATGAAGTTTGTTTCAAACAAAACCCATAAACGAAAATACCCTGTAATTTTCGCATTTTTCGAATGTAAGCACCCAAATTTTACAGTTATATTCCGAACGTCCCTCTATCACATCCCAAAAATTTTTGTCTACGGCCACTGGGGGCGTGGAAAATTTAAAAACAAAAAATCTGCAGCTTCGGGCCCAAAACGCGCCACAAATGGCTTTGTGACCTTTGACCTTGTTTTTTGACATATATATTTTGAAAAGAATAATTAATACAAAATAATAATTAAAGAAAATATAACAAAAATATCAACATGCCCGGGGGTTCAGCCCACACCTCACGTCCCAACGTACTTAAATCCATTTTGGTTGCCACCTCCCCATTTGAGAGATGCCATCTCTCGTTTGGTGCGTTTTTTTGCAAAGGTAAAGTTCAAAGCTTCGATCCTAATTAAAACTGGCTGGACCTCCGATGAACATTTTTAATCGGACAAGGGACGGCGACGGGGGATTTAAGTTTAAAATTTTTAAAAAAATATAATGTATAACTTTATGCTGGGACGTAAAATATTTTTTGCTGTCGGTTGCGTCCGACACAACGTTCTTTTTGTTTGAATTTGAATTTACTGTTAAATGAGTTTATCTACATACAAGTTGTAGAGTCCATTAGAAATCGTGTTGGGGGGTCGGGGTATCACCTAGTTGTCGACCTGTTTATTATTTGTTAATGGCCACTTTTAAAATTTGGGGAAATTGTATATTTGAAAACTTTTGAGTACTTTGATGCGATACCCTGTATATACATTTTTTAATCTTTATTATGAAACAAATTGATTTAAATGAATATTTTTCTGAAGATATTAAACAAATAAAAAAATTTATGTATATTAAATATATAAATGGTTTTAAACTCAAAAAAATGATAATTAAATAAAAATTTTTCATACTTTCTCCAAAACGATACATTCGTTTTTATGAGATTTCATATAAATAATACCTTTTAATAAAGTGATTTGTTATGGTTAAATTCTTTATCCCAAAAAAATGATCAATGTGGTCATGTCAAAATTTAAATTTTTTATTGGTTTGGGTTTTTTTTTTAGGGTTTTCAATTTACTGAAAACCAATCAATTCCAAAATTGTAAACCATCAAAACAACCCTAAAAACCATGGGAAATTTAATAATTAACCCATTTGAAAAACCCTTTAACATGAGCAAGTGAAAGAATACATGGGTAAAAATATGTTTTTTTTTTATACTTATTATTTTCTTTTTCCCTTGAAGTCATGCTGTCTGTCCGCCTGTCCGTCTGCCATATGAATATGTAACAAAAAACACATACACACACACACAAAAACCCAATTCCTTTGTTTTGACTCAGAAACTGCGCAAAAAAATTTTTAGACGAACTTGCGGGGAGCAATTATGTCATTCGTATGTGTGTTTTTGAAATACGTTTATTACAAATTTGGGGCCCGAAGGGACGTGGCACCCAAAAAATTTAACAAAAACCGAAACTGTATAAAGCTTACACTACACTAAAAGCAAAATTTTAAGACTCTAGCTATAAAGATGAATTATATAGAAGTATATAACTGAGTATCGATTTTGTTTTAATCGATAACTTTAAAATTAAATAGTTTTCGATTTTTTAAGCAAACTCGATCTTTTTGTGCTTTTTTGGACGTCCTTTTCAAGTTTTGCTCTTATGGGTTCTAAAGATCGACACGTTCATACATACGGACGGGCGGGCTTGGCTCATCGACTCGGCTTGTCATCCTGATCAAGAATTATATACTTTATGGGGTCTCCCCGCCTCCCTCCCCGTTCATCCCCTTACAAAATTTCAAAAAAAACATTATACCCTAAATTTCCCCATTTTCAATGGGTTCAGGGTATAAAAAATTTGGGTTAAAAAAAGCATTCTCAGTATCATTTTGAACTTCCCCCCGCCATTTGCCCCCTCTTTTTCGTTAGTTTCCTGTTTTTTAAAAAACTTTGGCGGGGTTCGTCCGGAATCTTTTTAATCCTTGCTCCCTTTCCCCACGATCCCCTTGGGTGTCCCTTTCTCCCTTTGTCCTTCGTTTTCCCCAAAAATTCCTTTTCCAGAATTATCACTGCGGTTTTTGACAGTCGGCAGTTGTGATTATCACAGGCTGACCCTGTATCGCCCTTCCCCCCAGCCAAAGGGTGAGCGGACGTACTATCGCTCGCCTACGCAGCGGGCCGGGGGCCCCGGATGCTCCCCCCATCGGCGTCATTTTCTATCCCCTGCTTGTTCGGCGTGGGGCCGCTGGCACTTCTGCCGGCTCCTCCAGCTGAAACCCCCGCAGGCCAAGCGGGGATGGTTTCACGTCATTCGATCTCCACGTGAGCCACGTGTCGCCTGGCCATCGGCCACGCTCTCTTCGTGGCGGGCACTGACTCGTATTGGCGATGGTGCGGCCTACACTTCCTCTTCCAATTCCCGGGGAAATTTCGACAACTCGTCCTACGACTCTCCCCTGCTTCCTCTGCCGACGTCTCCCTCTGCTGGCCCCCACGTCGATGCATTGTACTTCGCCGTTGGCCTCTCTCCTGTGTCACCTAGGGAAAAATGGAGCGGCGAGTAGTCGCCGGGGACGACCACGTTTTGGGGTCCCGGGAAACCCGCTGCCCAACCAGGGGTCAGTTACCGGTCCGGCAAGGTTCAGCCTGGGGCCGAGGCCGCTTCTCCCTTTCTCTCTGAGCTTGCCTGACTCCCTCCTTGGCCTCTGATCCTGGGCTACGTAGGCCATGTGCCTCCCAAAACGTCGCCTTGGATGAAAAGTGGAAAGCCCGGCGAACCTGTTCCCTCCCGTTTGAAACCCGGCGCTTAGGCGTCCCCCAAAACCTCTCCCCGGGCCTCCTCGTGCCACTCCAGCGGGGTCGCTGGCCAATTGTCAATTGTCCCACTTCTCCATCCTGCGTTATTCGTTTCACATAGGCTGACTACACGCTTACAAGCCCTTTTTTTACCCTCTGCAGCAGCGCTGCCGGCTGCGCGGGGGACAACATCTTACGGATACTGTGCCCTCCTTTTTTTCCCTATCAACCCGCCCAGCCGTATCGCTGAATTCCAGTCCCCCATCTCATGTCTGGCTGTCGTCTATTTCGTGCCTTTGCCCTTTATCCTCGGGTGCCGCATATTGTTGTTTTTTTGGGCCCTTTTACATGTTTGCGCTATGCTCGCAAATTACAGCTGTTTCGTTGTTGCGATGCGCACTTGTTGTTGTTGTCCATTCGCTCACTCTCTCTGTCAGTACAGCTGCATGCATAAACCCCGCGGTGCCTTCATTAGCCGATGCACCGTTATACGCACTTCGGCCGGCACTTAAATTTTTTAGGAGGGAAATTTTTGATTAATTAATTAAAAAAAATTTAAAATAAATGATTTTAATTTAAAACAAGTAAAAAAACTCAAACGAGACCGCTCAACTAGGTATACCCAACCGTGGAAAACCGCTTTTCCCGGGCATTCTTCGTTTCTTTAATAAAAATTTGTATATGTATGTTCATTACAAGCAACACATACACACACAGGCGCACGCACACACAAGGGAAGTCGTTGTTTGAGTTTTTGGCCCAAAGCAGAAGCTCTAGTTTTTTAAATACGTGACGCAAATTTGAGGCAAACCCCCAAATTTAAAAAAAGCCGAAATTGCGAAAGGTTACATAACACTAAATACAAAATTGAAGACTTGCAGATAGATGAATTAGATAGAATTTTATAGCTTAATCTAGATTTTGGGTTTTTAATCGATAACACTAAAACGATAACAGTTATCGAATTTCTGAAACAAAGTGGTTTTTTCGGCAAACAGGAACCTACATAAATGTCGTTCTAGCTCTTATAGGTTCAGAGATCGACGTTCATACATACGGACAGACGGACCGACAGAGGACATAGTACATCGACTCGGCTTCCCATCCTGATTAAGAATATATATTTTATGGGGTCTGCAACGCCTCCTTCTGCCTGTTACATACACACACATTTCAACAAAAAATTATACCTAAATTTCCCCATTTTCAATGGGTTCAGGATAATTAATATTTTATGAAGTTAGACAACTTTTTTTTACAGAAAAATATTTAATTTGCGTTTAATTTTAAAGAGCGTGACAGAATTAAAGTTGCTTGATATTAGGATGATGTAAATTATCAAAATAACAGTTATTGTTGTAGAAATAAGAATACTGTAGAAAATGTACCCAAAAAAAAAAAAAAGCCCCGTTCAGTCACCCACCAAATTGAAAAAGGGCTCAAAAGACAAAAAAATCTACAGGTACAAAAATATCAGGGGATTTAATAAGGATTAATTTCTCTGCCAACAAGACATGTGTGTTTCATATGAAAAAAATTCTTAAACAGGAGCTACTGCCCGACATAAAAAAAAAAAAAAAAAAAAAAAAAAAAAAAAAAAAAAAAAAAAAAAAAAAAAAAAAAAAAAAAAAAAAAAAAAAAAAAAAAAAAAAAAAAAAAAAAAAAAAAAAAAAAAAAAAAAAATTTGGCATCCAAATTATTGAACAATTGTTATAAAAATTAATTTATTTTTAAAAAAGTTCTAAAAGTTTCGTCGATTTCTTCAACTTTGAGAAATTGGGAAACTGTTCCAAAACTAATTGCGTTTGGAAAAAATTTGTATAATTTTTTTTATTACCCTTTTTTTGGGTTGACTTAAATTGAAGTAGTTTTATTTTTATAAAGTTTAAATAGCAATTTAGTTTTTTGAAATATATTGATGGGTTCATTTTTTTATAGTACTTAACAGAGTGTCCCAGAGACCTATTTCGCGCACCTTATATTCCTGATCGGGGAAAGAAGCCGA
>CAUIUS010000276.1:0-18338 GCA_961210405.1 Drosophila mercatorum | reverse complement strand
ATCGGTTTCGGATGTAACAGAATTTATTAATAAACATTGCAGAACAGCTGAACAGAACTTTAACATAAAATATACTAAATTTTTGTACCGTTATTTAATTAAGAAAAGTACCAAAATGAGTATAACAGTAATAAATGGAATTTGATGGGTGCTTTTTAGGTATTATCGATATCGTTTGTACTCTTAATTTAAATAGAAAAGTGAAAAAATGCCAAAAGAGATTTAAAAACAAAATTTTCGCGTTTGCTGGCTACAGCAGCCAGATGTTAAGCTGTGAATAAGCCGACACATGGCGACAAAAAAAAACATATTCAAAACGCATCGTGCTTCACACAAGCAAAAAAAGAAATGTTTTAAGCCGGCGGATTGTACCCAATCCTGTCGCCAGGAAGCTGCATTAGCTGTGTTTATAGCGCAGCATTGTGCGATCGAGCCTATTGATCACCTATCGGAATTGTGCCAAATATATTTTGATGCGAAAAGCTTAAAATTTCACAGAATAAAATGTACAAGTCTTATCAAAAACAACCTGACTGTGCCCTTTAATGACGAATTACGGAAGGACTTGACAAACGAAAAGTTTGGTCTGATAATTAACGAATCTACAGATATAAGTATAACCAAGATTTTGGGTAAGTAACCGTGGTTAATGGTGTAATATATATTTTAAACGTTATGGTAGTTCTAGGGGTTGCTCTGATATATTATAGCGCGTAACGAAAGGAACTTACATCGACGCTTCTGTCAATTATTCGAATCGAAAGTGGAAACCATTGTAAATTCCCTGCTGAAGGAACTTTCCAAGCATAAAATATCTGTATCAAACTTAATAGGTATTGGCACGGACAACGCAAACGATATGGTGGGTAGAAAAAACATCGTTTATACTCAATTAAAGAAGTCGGTGCCATAATTAGTATTGGTTAAATGTGTTTGCCAGTCAGTGCAAATGGCGGTACATGCTGCTTGCAAGCAGGTGATGCCCGAAGCTCTCGAGCTTATTATAAGTTCTGTAAGAGTTTAAGTAGGCACTTTGTAGTAAATATATTACATCTTTATATGTAATTATAGCATATTTATTTAAATACATGTCATTTAATTTAATATATCTCAAGGCTCCACTTAAAATCACCACAGTTGTTGATACGCGATGGTTATCTATTGAAAATGCAGTCAAACGTATTTTGATACAATGGATTGAGCTAAAATTGCATTTCCAAACTGCATCCTTGAGAAAAATGCCATAAAGCGCACTTATTGATGGATTTGTACAATTACGTTAATTATTTGTACTTGTCATAGTTGAAGCCTATTCTCGATGATATACAGCGCATTAACAAAAATTTTCAGTCAGGATAATTCCATCCGGCATAGAAGTGGATGTTTTTGAGGAAAACTTTGCAAATCATATAAAACGCGCTTTATATTTAGGATTTGAATTTGAGTCAAATTTGAAAACGTTTATAGAAACAAGTAAGAAAACTCTAGTCGGGGTCCCGACTAGGAGATACTCTAAACCCCGCGCTATCTGCGTTTTTGAAATACTGCATAATTCGCATTTCGTATGAACGCACAGAAAACTAAATTCAATTCATTTTCAATTGTTTAGCTTATAGCGCCATCTATGGTTCGATAGAATAGTGTCATCACTGTTTCGATTTATTGAACAGCTGATAATTAGCAAATCATAGCGCCATCTATTGAAATATGTACTAAAACTTGCGGGTTTTAGAATTTGCTAGATGCACGCAGCTCAATGTGTATGTGTGCATGTGTGCACATGTATAGGAAAACAATTTGCTTTGCGTTGCTGGTCACGTGTTTGGCCGATTGGCCAAATGTTTTGTTTAATAACTTCTGCGCGAATTAATGGATTTGAATGAAATTTTCAGCTTATGTTCAACATATTTTATTAAATTTTTTCCAATTTTTAAAAATGTAAACCCATTCATTTACTGGCTTTAAGTGCAACTAACCTCAATTTAAATATTAAGGGAAATTTGGAGCCGGTATCCAAAATATAACAAAAATCAAAATTAGATAAAATAAATATAAAATTTAGAAAAAAATTGGGGACTCTAGCTATAAAGACGTGGGAGATATAATTTTATAACAAACATTCGATAATGTTTTTAATCGACTTTTTAACAAACTCGATCTTTTTGTGCTATTCACGGACCTACATAAAAAATTTCGGGTCTCTAGCTCTTATAGGTTCTGAGAACGACGCTTTCATACATACGGACAGACGGATATGGCTATATCAACTCGTCTTGTCTCCCTGATCAAGAATATATATCTGCCACGCCTCCTTCTGCCTGTTACATACATTTCAACAAAAACATTATACCCTGATTTCCCATTTTCAATGGGTTCAGGTATAAAAATCGATGACGCAACAGAGCAGACAATCCGGTTAACCTGCACAGATTTTGTTATCAAGTTGATTGATCAGCTTAAGCAGAGGTATGTATGAAAATATTAGTTATTATTTATGTGCTACAAATATTAATGGATTTAGATCGGTGAACAACTATGAAATTTTAAAACAAATTGACCTACCGAAACTAAATCTAAAATACATCATGCAGCTAGTAAAATGGGAGAATGTAAAAAATAGTTCGAAATTTTGGACAGAAGTTAAAAGATATCGGGATTCGGCAGGCACAACCCGTTTTCAGAGCTGACAATGCTTTCGTTGCCATGGTCGAACGCGGAGGTCGAAAGGGTGTTTAGCCAAGTAAATTTGGTTAATACAAAATTGAGGAACCGTCTTGGCATAGAGCTGTAAAATGCCATTTTGCCGTCAGGTAAATATATAAATACATTATACATTATTGCAATTATGTACCTGAATTTTGAAATCTTCAGATTCGGATTGCGTTGGTACAAGTTATGTTGCAATAATTATAAATTGCCAGAAGAGTGTTTTGTTCGTATAGGATCAATGGCGACATACGAGTCCAGGAAGAGGCCACTGATCATTTATTGATAATACCTTAAGATTATTAGAATAAAATACAAATAAATATAAATTTAAAACAAAAAAAATTTTGTCCTCTTTTCTGTCCTTTTTTATTAAATTTTTAGCCTGTTTTTCGTATTTTCCGGACATTTTGTCCTTTAAAAAATTGGCATTACTGGTTGTTATACCCGGAACCCATTGAAAATGAATAAAAAAGGAGTTTCAATGGGTTCAGGGTATAAAAAGCTATGGCAGATATGTCTACACCCATAGTGGGCGTGGCAAAGCGGGTCAAATTGTATCTTCTACAGTTCTAAAGCTAGAACGCCCAAATTTGGCACGTGAGTTACTGCTACGATCCTATAAAGATCGCACAAACAATTTTATGGCGTAGCAAATCGGATCGGAATATTATATATTTTGAGCACTGTTGATGCTAGAGACTTGAGACTTGGTATATATACTCGGGTTAACATTCCATGATCGAAAAGTTATGGCGAATATATCTAAGCGCACATGGGGCGTGCTAAATAATATGAGCTTATTTCTCCCACAGTTTTAGTGCTCGAAGCACGTGGAGGTCCATCGAAAACCACACCGAAAACACCATCGAAACTGGACTGACGCATTACAAGAATTGCAAAATCCGACTCTTTCAAATCGTTAAGGGTCATTGTATCCGAAATTAATATTATTAACGCTTCTTCAATTAGGAGTAGACTACAAATGGATAAACTACTATCGCAAAAAGGGTTCTTTTGATGCGCACAAAAATTTGATGATGGGGCAAAATTTTGTTAAAGACCACATTACATAGGCAGGATCTGAAGGTCAAAAAAGTGGCGTAATATCCTATTTAGCGACGAAACCAAAATTTGTCTTTTTGGAAATGACTATTCCAGACATGTAAGACGCCCCAAAGGCAAAAAATTTGATCCTTACGCCACTATGCCCATTGGGGCGTGACAAATCAAATCGGAAAATCTGCAGCTTTTGAGCCATAAGCTCGCAACAAAATGACTTAGTGACCTTTGACCCTCTCTATTGATGTGCCACATTTATATATATATAGCAAACGAATCTAGTTTTTATTAATGACGACTCATGCATGAATGTTTCTAGATCTTCCCCTTTTTGTATACGTGTATCGTCCCACATTGGAGATATAGCATAGGTATTCCTCCAATTTGCGAACCTATACCATCAAAACAATGTCGTTGTTACAATACGTGCACTTTTGTTTTACTCAACCAACTTATTAGTGCAATAGATTGGTCTATGTTATATAATTCCGTTAATGCAAATTGTGCAACAACTATTTTCTATAACACTTTAAACTCTCTTCTTGATGTGTGTTCCTATGTGTGACACCCTGTGCCTTTTTCTAACAAACCGCCAAAGTTTACTCACGCTCTCCAATTATTCTGTATTTCATCGTATTTAAAGGGTAGAACCGTGTTGAGAACAGCTTATTCGCCTTTTCAGATGTACCTCAGGGTAGTCATCTTGGACAGTTATTTTTTTTTCTTTTGTATTTCTTTGTCATGGATCTTTATGTATGCAAATGACATAAAACTTCGCCTTTCGAGTTTGAATTCTATTGAACAACTATGTTTAGATGATCTAACTACCTATCTAAATTTGGAGCATAGCCAATGACCTTCTGCCGTACTACTCCATATATTGCTAATTATTCAATAAAGCATGATTCCATGCAATGCATTTTTTCAGTCAACGATCCTGGTGTACTCGTCGACTCAAAAATCTGTTTCAATCCTCATATCTCTGTTATCAAAATGAAGTCAAAGATTCTAGGCTTCATTCAACGTTGTGCAAAAGAGTTCAATGATCCTTCTGTAACCAAACTCCTTTATATTTCTTTGGTAGACCTATTTTAGAATATTGTTATACGTATTGCCCTATGAGATATAAACTGAGATCCTAATCTCCGTCTACCGTACATCATACTCGGCTTTTATTTATTTCCCTTCATTGAAAAATTTATTTACTATTGGGGCAAGTATTAATTGCCCACAATATTTATTTATTTATCGAAAAACATCTGCTCATCGAAATTATATTAAAGGCACCTTTTTTTATACCCTGAACCCATTAAAAATGGGAATTCGGGGTATAATGTTTTTGTTGAAATGTGAATGTATGTAACAGGCAGAAGGAGGCGTGAGACCCCGTAAAGTATATATATTCTTGATCAGGATGACAAGCCGAGTTGATATAGCCATGTCCGTCTGTCCGTCCGTCTGTCCGTCTCTACGTCTGTCCGTCTCTACGTCTGTCCGTATGTATGAACGCGTCGTTCTCAGAACCTACAAGAGCTAGAGACTTGAAATTTTTTATGTAGGTTCCGTATAGCACGAAAAGATCGAGTTTGTTTCAGAAATTCGATAACTATTATCGTTTTATTGTTATCGATTATCTATCGAAAATCTAAATTAAGCTATAAAATTTATCTAAATCATCTTTCTAGCTAGAGTCTTCAAATTTGCATTTAGTGTAATGTAAGCCTTACGAATTTGGGTTTTTTGTTTAATTTTGGGTGCCACGCCCCTTCGCCTCAAATTTGTAACTCCCGTATATCAAATACTAGAGACTTGTGCTTTGGCACATACAATATGGATGACATGATTACGCCCAACAAGTTTAATCAAAATCGTTTCTAGAAAAAAGTTATTAAACATTTAATTTCCCATAACATGCCATGCAAAGCAGCCAAAGAACAGCTGACGCAACGACTTGCGCTTGTGGCGTGCGCCTGTGTATGTGTGTGTGTATGTTTTGCTTGTAAGAACGTATATATGCATTTTATATAAAAGAAATTAAAATGTTTGGAATAGCGGTTCTTCGCAGGGTTCAGGGAACCCAGTCGAGCGGTCTCGACTAGAGTTTTCATTTTTTTAAAAACTTATTTTAATCTTATGTATGGGTATCGTTTTATATTAAATAACACAATTTATTCGCTTTACTTTAAAAAAATTTTTTTTTTAAATTTTAAACTTTTTATGCAAGAAAAAAAAAACTCTTTTGTTAATTAATGAGGGAACATTATTATTTACTTTAAAAATCTGATTTGGCATCGAATCATTTGTTTTTATACCCTAACTCATTAAAAAGGGAAAAGGGAAATGTTTTTGGAAAAGTATGTAACAGGCAAAAGGGGGGAGGGAAACCCCATAGAGAAATATTCTTGATCGGGGAGAGAAGTCGAGTCGATTTACCCTGTCCGTCCGATGTCCGTATGTTTTTTTTTTTTTTTTTTTTTTTTTTTTTTTTTTTTTTTTTTTTTTTTTTTTTTTTTTTTTTTTTTTTTTTTTTTTTTTTTTTTTTTTTTTTTTTTTTTTTTTTTTTTTTTTTTTTTTTTTTTTTTTTTTTTTTTTTTTTTTTTTTTTTTTTTTTTTTTTTTTTTTTTTTTTTTTTTTTTTTTTTTTTTTTTTTTTTTTTTTTTTTTTTTTTTTTTTTTTTTTTAATTTAACCTTAAATCCCCACTTTCCCCCCAAATTAGCTGCAGATTAAAACTTTTCATTAAAGGTGGCCAGACATTTTAAAATGGATCGGCTTAGAACCCTTATTAGCAAAAAACCACCTAAATCGAAAAATGGCATCTCTCAAAATGAGAGGGTGGCAACTCTGAAAAGGGATTTAAGTTCGTTGGCGAGCGTAGAGGTGGGCTCGAACATCGGTGCGGTCATGGTGATATTTTTTATATATATATATACATATATATATATATATATATATATATATATATATATATATATATATATATATATATATATATATATATATATATATATATAATTTAACAAGTCAAAAGACAAGGTCAAAGGTCACAAAGTAAGTATTTGGCGCGTTATTGGCTCAAGCTGCAGATGTTTCAGTTTTGATTTCCCACCCCCAGTGGCCGTAGACAAATAATTTTTGGCATGTGCATAGAGTGGCCGTTCAGGAATATAACTGTAAAGTTTGGATGCTTCATTCGAATAATGCGACAATTACAAGGTATTTTTCTGTATGTCACGCCCTTTTGGGGCGTAACAATGTTTGGTGAATCGATAGAGGAGGCCCCAGAAACTTAACATTTAATTTTGAAGCTTCTAGCACTAAACTGTGAGATATAAGCTGATATTAGTTGCCACGCCCCTGGGGCGTAGATATATCCGTCATGCTTTTCGATTGTGGGTTGAACCCGAGTATAAAACCAAGTCTCAAGTCTCTAGCATCAATAGTGCTCAAAATATAACGAAACTAGTAAAATCACTATATCTTTAGATCCGATTTGCCACGCCCTAGTAGGGCGATCTTTATAGGAGCGTAACAGTAACCCACGTGCCAAATTTGGGCGTTCTAGCTTTAAAATTTAGAAGATACAGTTTGGCCCGATTTGCCACGCCCCCAATGGGCGTAGATATATCCGCCATAGCTCAATAGCGTGGAAATGGTTTGCGTTCATACGGACAGACGGACGGACAGCATGACGGACATTGCAAAAACCAATATACTATATCACTACGTGAAATAGTATAAAAACATAGCTGAAATTCTACATTATTTTTGGCTCAAGTGACAACTTTGAATTCATTTTTTATTGACTACGTGATTGAAAGATACAATTTCTTCTGTCTACTTAAATTTTAAAGTAATTGCTACCATTTTTTGTAAATATGAGTTGGGGAAAATCTTTAACCGATTTTGAACATGTTCAAAATTAAAGGCTATATGGAATCTGGCCTAAAACACATTGAAATGGCAAAGAAAATTGGTCGAAGCTAAATCCTGGTAAGCAATTTTCTTCGTAACGAAGCCGATTACGGGGAAAAATTAAAGGAGGAAAAAATATGTTACAACAGCACCAGAGAGGCGACTAATCCATCGAACAGCTTTGAATTCCCACCTCTCCTCCAGTAAAATCAGGGATAAATGCGATGAAAAATGCTAGTTTGCCAACGGTAAATGAGTTATTCGGAGTGCTAAACACTTAGAGATTAAAAAAAAACCTACTCTCAATGATGCACGGAACGATGCACGATCTCGATTTGCGCGGGATTCCATGGCATTTAACAAGGAGTGAAGGCTGTGGTCTTCGCCGACAAAAAAAGTTCAATCTCGACGGACCCGATGGCTACAACTATTATTTTCACGATATGAGAGAAGAGGAATGCTTTTGAGTCGTCATCACTCCTGTACAGGAGGCGTAATGGGTTGGGGAGCTGCAGTTTGTTTCATCAAATATGAATGCAAATGTCTACAAGGCTGTGCTCCAAAGACTTTTCCCCAGTTTTATAAAATTTTGGACCTATTCAAAGGACGTACCAACAAAATAATGCCCCCATTTCATACAGCTTGGGTTACAAAACAGTGGATTAAGGACCAGAATGTCAACTTGCTCGAGGCCGCCATACTCTCCAGACATAAATATTATCGAGAACATTTCGAACTTTTATCCTGAAGAGTGTATGAAGGGGGAAGACAAATTTCAAGACTCGGTGACCCTTGTTGAAGCGATTAAAAAGCCTGGTCAACTATTTCACTGATTGACATTGAAAAATATTACGATTCCTTATCAACTCGAATGTTTGAAGTAAATAAGAATAAGACTGGTCATACCAAACATTAAATAAGGCAGAAATAATGTCTTTTATTACTTAAGTTACCAAGTTCCATGAAATATTGCTGTGAATAATTTTGTTGGTCAAACCTATTCACTTGAGCCAAAAAAAAAAGTAGATTTTAGTTTTTGAAAATATAATAAAAATATAGAAAAACCAAACAAAAAACAAATTTTTGTTGTATATTATAAATAATTGATCGTTTTACTTTAAAAAAGTTATTTGGTTTAAATCCGAGTACTCATTATGAAGATATTATTTGAGTTGAGCGGCACTGTATATTACACTATGTTGAAGTAATATTTTTCTTAAAGAAAATCAATTTTGTCGTCTACGTAAAAGATTTGGTAACTGTGGTGGCCAAATTGAGCAAGATATCAACTATTGAAGTAAAATGTGCTATCCTGTTGACGTGACTTTAGCAGCCCTTTTTTGTAAGCTTCTTTTCAAAACTTTTTTAAAAATACTTCCTGGAAAGATATTTTAAAGAGAATAAAAAAGAGCTTCATGGAAAACCGTTATCCGTATTTAGTCATAAAATTCTATCAATTTCATCTTTATAGCTAGATCCTTACACAATTTCGGTTTTAGTTAAATTTTGGATGTCACGCCTCCTTAGCCCCAAATTTGTAAAACGCGTATTTTAAGTACTTGAGACTTGTGCTTTGACAAATACACACATATCAATAACATGATGACGTCCAACAAGTTTGACCAAAATCGTTCGTCCAGAAAGTTATTAAACATTTAATACCTCATATTATCAGCACCTTGCAGACAGCGCAATTGCTGAGTCAAAATGCACAGTCAGCAGATTGCGTGCTTGTGCGTGCATATGTGTGTGTGTATATGTTGCTTGCATATAAAAATAACGAAGAATGTTAGCGGTTCTTAGGAATCGCGGTTCTTCGCAGGGTTCAGGGGATCTCCTAGGCAAACAGTCTCCACTAGAGCACTCTTACTTATTTATTCTCGACTTGTGGTATTTTATCCCTTCGATTGAAATTTTCTTCCCCCGGTATAAACCCGCCTGGCAAAGTTCCCACATGAACATTGTTCGACATGGAGTATCTATGTGTTATTTGGTTAGTGCTATTATTGGTAAAAATCGATCAATCTACTCCGATCTTATATACAACGTAAAAGTAAAAGATGCTATCGATTAAACACCAAATCAAAATTCAGTTACAAAATGATATCTAGATACCTTAGGAGCAAGAGTATCCAAATTTTATCATTTAGATTTATGGGTATTTTATAAAGTTTAAACTGTTAGCAGAGCGCGTGCTCTTGTTTCCGTAACCGCAGAGTGTGATTGCGTGTAATACACATATATGTAAAGTAAGGACAGGGGTTGTAAAAATTTGTTGTAACAATTATCAATGTTTTATTATTTTTCAAACACTGAAATACGTACATATCTAGGATAGTCTCACTTACATGAGCAACATCTATAAAATGTTTGTATCGAAATAAATTTGAGTTCATCTTGCTATATTGTTTATCAATGAAAATATAACCCAAATTCCATTTTATGTACATATTTGTATATTATATATATATATGTATATATATATATATATATATATATATATATTTTTTTATATATATATTTATATATATATCATATATTCTTATATATATTTCTACTTATAAATATTTAAGCAGCATTAATTGTGCCCGTCTGAGTTCATACCTTACAGAGAAATACAATTCAGGCATTTCTCTTTCAAATGTAATAACAGCGTGTGTATAATTAAACATTACATACATATACACATGTGTATGACGGACAAACATCGTGAACGCACACATTTGTATACACATGTGTACGTATGAGTATGAGTTTGTGTGTTGAATTAAAAACTACTTCGTCTTACCTTAATAGAAAGACAGTTAAATATCTGAATTGTAATGTGTGGTGATGAATCATCTTTATGTTCTTGGCTATTCTCCTCATTTGTTGAAGTATTTTCGTCACTTTTGTAAAAAATATTTTTATCGGTAGCTGATTTTGAAGTCTCAGAGCCTATATTGGATATTCTATGCAAAAGTTGATGCTGTTCATGACCGATCGATTTTTGTATTATTTTTGTTTTTAATTTTTCATCATTGTTTGGTAGTGAAGATTGAAAATGTAATGGTGTTGAATTAGTGTTCAACCTTTTTTATTTGAAGACAAAGGATCAAATATATTGGTATCAATAGTGCATGGCGGGTTGGCGGAATCAGAAGGCACACTCGGTATGTAATTACTTTCATGGAATTGAACAAATGAATCAATTTCATTATTACTTTGCCCTGCTGATAACGATTTATCACACTGACAGTAACATGTTTTTGGGTCAAATCCTTTACATACACATTTTGATACATTTTCATTTATATTACACTGTTTCACACTATGATGGGTTTTAATCTTTTCATAGGGGGTTTTTCACTCTTATACATTTGTAGATCTGCAATATCGCGCTCATTAACCAAAGTGAGGCACAATCGACAAACTTGGCGATACTTGTGTGGTACATTATACATTATTATAGGCAATTAATGTTTGTTTACACTGATGAGTGAATAAGCAAACTTTTACTCTGTTTTGTTATATTTAAAATTATAGCTTTAAACCAAATTAGAAAACAAATTTAATCACTACTTATCAGTTTTTCATTGTTTTACAATCCACATTCAGCGCACCGAAAATAGCTCAGCTCCATAGTTCTTTTAGCTTATGATTATTTTGCGAACTAGTAGTTTTTCATAACCAGGGCTGCATAAAAACACTAAAAAAACAGATTATTTTAAAGATTTCACTGGCCACGTTTTATAAATTTTTGAAAACTCACTAAAGGGAAATAAGAATATTGGTTAAGTGCAATGTGCTTCTAACAGTCCGTCCGTCTCTCCGCATAAACGAAGATCACGCTATTCAAGCTAGGGACAGGGATTTGAAATTTTGAATATTTACTCATGTAAACTAAGCTGATTGAGTGATATAGAATTTATATTTTGAATTTTTATTTGAATAATAATATGTACTTATATTGACAAAAGGTGTTGCCTAATACGCAGCCATGATTGGTCATGGATATTATTGAACTATGGATATAAAAGTGTTATAGGAAAATTAAAAATAAATTTATTAAAGATATTTAATCTTTATTATACATATGTATGTATGTATGTATGTAAACAATGACTTACATTAAAATTAGCAAAACAAGTAAGAAAACGGCGAAGAACCGCTATTTCGAATATTCTCCTTTATACCCTGAACCCATTGAAGATGGGAAATCAGCGTGTGTTTTTGTTGAAATGTATGTAACAGCGAGAAGGAGGCGTGGCAGACCCCATAAAGTATATATATTCTTGATCAGGATGACAAGCCGAGTTGATATAGCCATGTCAGTCTATCCGTCTGTCTGTAAGTATGTGTGAACGCGTCGTTCTCAGAGCTAGGACTTCAAATTTGTTATGTAGCTTCCTGTATAGCACGAAAAGAGCGAGTTTATTAAAAAAATCGATACCTATCTTAATTTTAATGTTATCGATTAAGAACGAAATCGATACTCAAATATATTCGATATAATTTATCTTTATACGCTAGCTTCAAATTTTGCTTTAAGTGAGCCTCGTACAATTTGGTTTTTTGTTAAATTTTGGATGCCACCCCTTCCCCTCAAATTTGCAAAACACGTATTTCCAGTACTCGAGACTTGTGCTTTGGCACATACATATGAATGACATGATCACGCTCTCAAAGTTTAATAAAAACGTTCATCTACCAAAAAGTTATTAAACATTTAATTTCCCAAATCATTGGCATACATACATAAAGAGTTCTTAGTTCGAAAGTTGTAGACGTCCTTTTTCTCCGCGGCTTTTGTCTTTTATTTTTGATTAAATTTTAATATTTTTTCTCACTGTTGATTTTGGTTTTGCTGCCATTTATCACTGTTGTGCGTTTGTGCACTGGTGTAATCTGCGGTGATTTGTGTTTGCTTTTGAGAGGTGCTTGTGATTTGTGCAGCGTTGGTAATTTTTTTTACTTTCGTCCTGATTTTTATCTTCACTGCTCTTTTCTTTCTTTTATTCCTTTACATTTGTTGGTGTGACTGATTGGCGTTTGCTTTTTCGCTCGTGCTCTATATCAGCTGTTTTGTTGCTGTGAGTTGATTCTCTCAACACAATCCTCTCTTTGTTTTGCGCTTGTTTATTTTTATCTAAACTCTCAGTTTTGTTTTTGTGAGTTTCTCCTCAACACATAAACCCTACCTTTGCCTTGGGTTTTTATTTCTGTTTCTAATCTTCTGTTTTTATACCTGAACCCATTGAAAATGGGAAATCAGGGTATAATGTTTTTGTTGAAATGTATGTAACAGGCAGAAGGAGGCGTGGCAGACCCCATAAAGTATATATATTCTTGATCAGGAGCCAAGCCGAGTCGATTTTAATTTTTTTAGGTCCCTGTATAAGGCGCGCATATCGAGTTTGTTTCGGAAAGTCGATAACTGTTATCGTTTTATTGTTATCGATTAAAAACGAAAATCTGTATTCAGCTATAAAATTCTATCTAATTCATTTTTCTAGCTAGAGTCTTCAAATTTTGCATTTAGTGTTATGTACGCCTTACGCAATTTCGGGTTTTGTTAAATTTTGGGTGCCACGCCCCCTTCGCCTCAAATTTGTAACTCCCGTATATCAAATACTAAACACTCGTGCTTCGGCACACACACATACATGGATGACATGATCACGCCCAACAAGTTTGATCAAAATCGTTGTCTAGAAAAAAAGTTATTTAACATTTAATTTCCCATAACATTGTCAAAGCAGCCAAAGAACAGCTAACGCACCGACTTGCGCTTGTGTGTGCTTGCGGCTGTGTATGTGTGTGTATGTTTTGCTTGTAATAAACGTACATATGCATGTGTATATAAAAGAAACGAAGAATGCTTGGAATAGCGGTTCTTCGCAGGGTACGGGGTATACCCTAGTCGAGCGGTCTCGACTAAAGTTTTTTTTACTTGTGTTTTTATCTTTAATCCCAATTGCCAATATGACCTGTTGTAAAAAAAACTTGCTCTATGCAGCAAACTTCTGATTCTACACAAGTGCAATTTATTAGTTGCTGGTTGTATGAGAATATGATGCACAGTAAATGTGCTGGCCTTACAGGGCGCGATTATGATAAGGTCATGTCCACTGCTAAAGTTGGTTGTGGTGGCTTACGTTGGTCTTGTCCACTTTGTTTGGAAAAACAAATAAATTTTTCTAAAATGTATAACTCGGTGCGGGCTCAATTTTAAAAAATTAATAATCTATCAAAACAGTTGTCTGATGAACTAGATGCTGGGAATAAATTATTAAATCAATATGAGTTTGAATCTTCTCAGGCTGAGACGTCAACTGTTTCTCAGTTGGGACCACCTTCTATACCTGTGTCTCCAAATTTATTAGCTCGTTCTTCACCTTGTTCTGACTCTCTTGCGATTCCACCTTCTTGCAGTGCATCAGGGACACCAGTATTAGATATCCCAGAGTCTACTGATTCCAACTACTTTATCCCCATCTGTTGCTCAAACTACGAACAACACTCTGGTCATTTCTCATTCTCTTACCATACCTACTTTATCGTTCGTTTCTGCCCGAAAGCACGTTTTCTTATCCAGGCTTTCATCAGACATGACATGTGAAGCTGTTTCTTCTTATATTTCTAGTAAGTCAACGGCCAATGTCTATATCGAAGTTCAATTTTGGAAATTGCTTCTTTTAAAATGAACGTGCAATTGAATTCTTCACAACAATTTGTGACGCTAAATTTTAGCCTCCTCATGTAGTTGTGCATGAATTTAAGCATAAGAATCGAAATAGGCTGTCTCCGGTTTTCCTAAACCCTTCCTCGGTACAATCTTCATCTAATATTGTGCCAAACAACTAATAACAGTTCAACGTTCTTCGCAGATCTTCTTAATATATCAAAATGTTCGTGGCCTGAATTCTAAACTCAGAAGGCTTTTTTGAGTAGTTTCAGTGTTCGTTTTGACATTATCGCCCTGACGGAAACGTGGTTAAGCTTGAATGTTTATAATAGTGAGATTCTCTCGAATGATTTCATTATTTACAGACATGATCGACTGTTTCGTAGGTGTTAAATCTAATATTCTCTCCGAACCTTTCATTTTTACAGCATCTCATGAAATCGAGATAGTTGCTGTTAAAGTAGCTATTAAATCTTGCTCCATTTTTATTACTTGTTCATATATTCACGATTCAATCGAGTATGTTTCAAATATTCGATAACTATCATCGTTTTAATGTTATCGATTAAAAACCGATATCTTCATTTAGTTATAAAATTCTATTTAATTCATCTTTATAGTTAGAGTCTTCAAATTTTGCATTTAGTGTTATTTGAGCATTCTGCAGTTTCAATTTTTGTTAAATTTTGGATGCCACGCCCTCAAATTGCCCCATCGCCTCAAATTGCTAAATCACGTACTAGAGACTTTTGCTTTGGCACATACAAAATATGAATGTCATGATCACGCCCAACAAATTTGATCAAAATCGTTGATCTAGAAAAAAGTTATTAAACATTTAATCTCATATTTTCGGCCTCTTGCAGCAGCAGCGAAGCTGATGAGTCATAAATCACAGTTAGCAGATTGTGTTCTTGTGCGAGCGTCTGTGTGTGTTCTTGTGCGTGGGTCTGTGTGTGTATGTATTGCTTGCTACATATGTACATATAAAAGTAACGGAGAATGTTAGCGGCTCTTAGCAATCGCAGTTCTTCGCAGGGTTCAGGGGATCTCTTTGTCGAGCAGTCTCGACTAGAGCACTTACTTGTTTCGTTGATGAATTACTTTCTATTTCTATGTCTAAGATGAATTAAATCTCAAATCATCAAAAGTGATTGCTAGATCATCCCCTTTTTGTTTACCTGAGGATATTTACCATCCTACATTGGAGGGATCTCTGTTACGTTTTTTCCTTTGAACTCTCTTCCTCTAATCAAATCCTTTCTTTCAGCTTTTTTTTAAAGATATCCATCAAAGTACCCAATCATGATATACATATATATATATATATATATATATATATATATATATATATTTATATATTTACAGTTAAGCTTCTCTTAATTTTATTTTGAATTTCCTTGAACGCATCTAGCATCAATTCTCTTTAGTTCAATAATATCACTGACCAAATAAGGCTGTGAACTGGGGCAAGGCCGGCCGGACTGGCAAATAAAATACCCCCAACGGGTTGGTGATATTTTGAAACATTTAATCTGTGTCTAGTTGTTCTTGAAGGAACCGAGAAATTAAATTTCATTAAAAAGAAGACGAATAAATATTACATACAATCAAATTATGTAGAAAAGCAATGCCAAGTACTGTTCTACGATTCTTTAACGAAGGAAGGTCAATAAGGCGAAGACGATTATGATAAGACGGTAGACGGAGATTAGGGTCCCAGTTTATATTTCTGAGAGGAAAGAGAAGAAGCTGTTTTTCGGCCGATTCAATACGATCCTTGTACACTTTATGCTTTAGAGACCATATAATTGAACAGTATTCTAAAATATGTCGTACCAACGAAACATAAAGGAGTTTTGTTACAACAGGATCATTGAACTCTTTCGCCCAACGTTGAATGAAGCCAAGAACACTGTTGACTTCATTTATAATGGTTATTAGTATTGAAGTTTTGAATCGAAAAGTACTCCAAGATCTTTGACAGAAAAAGTTATTAGACATTTAATTTCCCATAACTTTGGCATGCAATTAGCAGCCAAAGACAGCTGACACACCGACTGGCGCTTGTGGGGCGTGCGCCTGTGCGTGTGTGTGTATGTTTTGTTTATAATGAACGTATATATGCATGTGTATATAAAAGAAACGAAGAATGCTTGGAATAGTGGTTCTTCGCAGGGTTCAGGGAATACCATAGTCGAGCGGTCTCGACTACAGTTTTCTTACTTGTTTCAATTTAATTAATACGAAAACCGAATTATCTAATTTAAATCAAATTTTGCTTTTAGTGTTATGTGAGCCTTATACAATTTTGATTTTCGTTCAATTTGGATGTCACGCCCCTTCGCCTCAAATTTGCAAAACGCATATTTCAAATGATAGTTAATGAACTTTCGGTTTGGTTTGAGTTTAAAATGGGCCGAACTTAGCCGACTGTATGTTCGTGGCAACAAATTTATATGTAAGGCATCTGGCGATAAATAATATATCACGACTATATTGCTTTTTATATTTACTGGTATATTTTCGGATATTTATGTGGTCCATATTATGCTATGGCTGGCCTGGCTAGAGCAGGTTACCGTGTGGAGCACTGCGACTATACGAGCAGTCAGTCTCTGAGCCGTCTAGGATCTGCTGAGAACTCCAGGAACGCCAGGATACGAACTGTACTCGCCAGTGGTTTGATTGGATTAACTACAGGCTGTCCTAGACTGTGTCTCAAAGACGCACACTTTTCCTCACGGATACGCACGCGTACCTCTCACTTCTGTTGCAGGATGTGCCACTATTAACGCTCTGTTGCCGCCAGCGTCAATGTCTTTATCCATATTTCTGTGGTGTTGCTAGGTATGCAAAAAACATAAGCAAATAAGCATATTTTTAAACAATACACTAATAATAAACCGGATGGCTTAAGCTCCAGTAAGCTTAATCCATATAAATACATATTTGCAAAGGTTTTTTATTTTCTGTCTATTTGGCAGGTCCAGGACATGGAAATGGACGTGAATGCTGTGTCGTCAGCAAGTCGGCTGCACAGACATTGTACAGAACTAGGCCTAAAACACAGCCTTGAGTGACTCCAGCATCAACAGTCATATAGTGGACGATTTGTCATTTTCTTGGACATAGAATATCTTAACCAATCATAATAGTTTTGTTAAAATGTATGTAACAGGCAGAAGAAGGCGTGGCAAACCTTAAAGTATATATATTCTTGATCAAGGAGACAAGCCGAGCCGGTTTAGCCCTGTCTGTCTATCTGTCCGTCTGTTCGTATGTATGTTCGTGTTGATCTCAGAATCTATAAGAGCTAGAGACTATAGAGCTGAATTTTTTATGTAGGTCCCTATATAGAGTGCACATATTGAGTTCGTTTCAAAAATGTATAACTATTTATGCTTTTTCATGAAGTGAATAAGTACATTTGTTCTGTGCAATGTCTCTCATGCTGTCCGTCCGTCTGTTCGTATGAACGCAAACCATTTCCACGCTATTGAAGCTAGAGATTTGAAATTTAGAATATATACCCTGTATACTCTAGTCAGAAAAAATGTCAAGATTTTCCCTACTAGGGGCGTGCAAATCGGAAAATGCATTTTCATGTATCCCGAAACACGACTTCTAGAAGGGCTAGAGAGTTGAGAGTTAGAAAGAACACTTACGTCGACATTCCAAGATCTATAGCTATGGCGGGTATATCTACGCCTATTGGGGGCGTGGAACTCAGGTCAAACTGTGTCTTCTACAGTCAAAAATAGAACGTCCAAATTTGGCACGTGGGTTCTTTTTCGATCCAAAAAATAGCCCGAAAAATTATCTGGAGGCGTGGAAAATCGGATCTGAATATATAGTGATTTTATGATTCTGTTATATTTTGTCACTATTGATGCTAGAGACTAGAGACTAGGCATACTTGCACTTGGCATAACTTAACAGTTATGTTACTGAACACCCTCTCTATGAACATGCCGAAAATTATATGTT
>CAUIUS010000275.1:0-20241 GCA_961210405.1 Drosophila mercatorum | reverse complement strand
GAGCGACGCTAACTTCTGTGAAATCTTTGATTAAAATTACCTTTAAGTCACTTTCAATGATATTTACAGGGCTTATTACGTTAGTGGCAGACAACGTGATTGCAATTATAAGGTTTTCAATTTCCAAGGTTAGTATCCCATTTCTCGCTAAAATAGTCTTCTATAAGTGTGCAGAATCGATTTTCTGTAACTTTTTTAATTTTAAAATTTCGTTAACAGTGACTATCAGTGCATTTATCTGTTTTTGGGTGTTTGAATTTATAATGATTTGCCTATTGCTTTCTCTAACCAATTCGTGCTGTGTAGTTGGATATTCCTCAAGTCGTCAGCGTCAGAGTCGCTAATAAAGTTATTAGGTGGTTTCAGTTTGTCTCTAATATCGGTCGCATGTGCGACTTCGGGAAAAAGGTACGTCATTTCCAATGTGTCCTGTACAAGTCTGACATTCTCCGTCAAATTTGTTGTATGTCTCAAGAATTTTGTCCCGTTCCATATTATCACGTCTCCGTCGGTATCAGGAATATAATCTGCGTGGAAATAGTCCGTCAGTTTGGCTGTCGAAAGCGTAGCCCTCCAAATTAAACATAAAAGACGTCTGAACGAATAATAATTTTAGTGAATGACCACTACTAGCTTACCTAAACTGTATTTTGCTTATTGCTGTTAATATTTGTAAACTTTTTATACCCTGAACCCATTGAAAATGGGAAACCAGGGTATAATGGTTTTGTGAAAATGTATGTAACAGGCAAACCCCATAAAGTATATATACTACTGATCAGGGAGAGAAGCCGAGTCGATTTAGCCCTGTCCGTCTGCCCGTATGTTTGAACGCGTCGATCTCAGAAGATATAAGAGCTAGAGACTTCAAATTTTATTTGGAAGTTAGTGTATATCACAATTCGATCAAGTTTGTTTCAAATAATCGATAACTATCATCGTTTTAATGTTATCGATTAAAACCCGATATCTTAATTTAGTTATAAGATTCTATTTAATTCATCTTTATAGTTAGAGTCTTCATATTTTGCATTTAATGTTATTTGAGCCTTACGCAATTTCGGCGCTATTTGCTAAACAATTAAAAATTAATTGAATCTTATTTTCTGTGCGTTTATACTAAATGCTTATTATACACCATTTTAAAAACGAAAATAGCACGGGGTTCAAGGTATCTCCTAGTCGGGACGGCCGACTAGAGTTTTCTTACTTGTTTAACATTGACCTTATTGTCTCCGAATTAAATGTCACAGTCGACCGCCTTGATTGTCGGGAATGAATTGGCTATCAATAATATTGGTCCCTTTATGTCCGAAATTGTGCGTGATGCAATAGGCTGAACCACAGCAAACTTAGAGAACGTGTCTTAGACAGTTAAAAAATGCTTTCCTGCAGTAGAGTAAATATCCATGTGCATGATTTCCCCTGCGTAGAACGGAACCGGGGTAGCTCTGAGCTTTTGTTTTTTGGGGTGCATATCATACTTGGCCTTAGCACAAATTTTACAATTTACATTGACTTCCCCGCAATTTTGTTTATATGTGAGGAAATAATTATTCTCTTGTGCGTTTGTCGGACTGTGGCAAGTTTTCAATGGCGTTTATATTTTGCCTGGACAAGGCCTCTGCCACATGGTTCTCTTTATCAGGTTTGTACAAAACTTTGCCTAGTGTTCATCGATATACGCTTTCCAGAATTTCATTTTTATACCCTGAACCAATTGAAAATGGGAAATCAGAGTATAATGTTTTTGTTGAAATGTATGTAACAGGCAGAAGGAGGCGTGGCAGACCCCATAAAGTATATATATTCTTGATCAGGGAGACTAGCTGAGTTGATATAGCCATGTCCGTCTGTCCGTATGTATGAACGCGTCGATCTCGGAACCTATAAGAGCTAGAGAATTTAAATTTTTTATGTAGGTCCGTGAATACCACGAAATGATCGAGTTTGTTAAAAAGGTCGATAACTATTTTAGTTTTAATGTTATCGATTAAAAACATTATCGAATGTTAATTATAAAATTATATCTCCCACGTCTTTATTGCTAGAGTCCCCAATTTTTTTGTAAGTTTTATATTTATTTTATCCAATTTTGATTTTTTTTAAATTTTGGATACCGGCTCCAAATTTCCCCAAATATTTAAATTGAGGTTAGTTGCACTCAAAGCCAGTAAATGAATGGGTTTGCAGTTTTAAAAATTGGAAAAAATGTAATAAAATATGATGAACATAAGCTGAAAATTTTATTCAAATCCATTAATTCGCGCAGAAGTTATTAAACAAAACATTTGGCCAATCGGCCAAACAAGTGACCAGCAACGCAAAGCAAACTGTTTTCCTATACATGTGCACACACATTGAACTGCTTGCATCTAGAAAATTCTAAGAGCCGCAAGTTTTAGTGTACATATTTCCAATTGAATTGAAACATGGATGGCGCTATTCTATCGAACCATAGAAGGCACTATTGGCTAAATAATTGAAAATGAATTGAATTTTATTTCTGTGTGTTTATACTAAATGCTAATTTTGCAGTACTTAAAAAACGAAGATATCACGGGGTTCAGGGTATCTCCTAGTCGGGACGCCCGACTAGAGTTTTCTTACTTGTTGTCAAGGGCTGATGGTCGATATATAAGTTGTTAACATCATAAAGGTAATGACGTAAATTGCTCAATGCCCAAAAATATTGCTAGCAACTTTCTTTTCTGACTTTGAGTGATCATAGTTATGGGCCTGCTTCCTTGGGACAGTACAGCTCCGATACCGGAGAAAGAATCGTCCGTTGTAAGGTCAAACGGTTATTTAAAGTCTGGATAATGAAGGATTATTTCCTCTGAAGCCAACATATTTCTGAGTTTGTCGAAAACATTGAACTGCTTTTCAGTTAATTTTATAGGAATTTTTTTGGTCCTCTGTTTGCCGACTTTACTGTATTCCCCCTTTTAAAATACCTGACAGTAGTTTCGCGATGGAGTAAGAGAGATCTTACTGCAAACAAATTGGTTGGTATTTCAAAATTTTGGATCGCTTTTGCTTTGTCTTCGCTTTTGTTTGTACCGCTGCTGGATACGACAAAACCTAAAAACTCGACACTTTTTATACCCTGAACCCATTGAAAATGGGAAATCAGGGTATAATGTTTTGTTGAAATGTATGTAACAGGCAGATGGAGGCGTGGCAGACCCCTTAAAGTATATATATTCTTGATCAGGAGACAAGCCGAGTTGATTTAGCCCTGTCCGTCTGTCTGTCTGTCTGTCTGTCTGTCCGTCTGTCCGTCCGTCCGTCTGTCCGTATGTATGAACGCGTCGATCTCAGAACTTACAATAGCTAGAAACTTCAAATTTTTATACCCTGAACCCATTAAAAATGGGAAATCAGGGTATAATGTTTTTGTTGAAATGTATGTAACAGGCAGAAGGAGGCGTGGCAGACCCCATAAAGTATATATATTCTTGATCAGGATGACAATCCGAGTTGATATAGCCATGTCCGTCTGTCCGTCTGTCCGTCCGTCTGTCCGTATGTATGAACGCGTCGTTCTCAGAACCTATAAGAGCTAGAGACTTGAAATTTTTTATGTAGGTTCCTGTATAGCACGAAAAGATCGAGTTTGTTAAAAAAAATCGATAACTGTCTTAATTTTAATGTTATCGATTAAAACGAAATCGATGCTCAGTTATATAAATCTATATAATTCATCTTTATAGCTAGAGTCTTCAAATTTTACACTTAGTGTTATGTGAGCCTTATACTTTTTCGGTTTTTGTTAAATTTTGGATGCCACGCCCCCTTCGCCTCAAATTTGTAAGTCCCGTATTTCAAATACTAGAGACTTGTGCTTTGGCACACACATACATATGGATGACATGATCACGCCCAACAAGTTTGATCAAAATCGTTCGTCTAAAAAAAAAGTTATTAAACATTTAATTTCCCATAGCATTGCCATGCAAACAGCAGCCACAGAACAGCTGACGCTCCGACTTGCGCTGGTGTGTGCTTGCGCCTGTGTATGTGTGTGTATGTTTTGCTTGTAATGAACGTACAAGTGCATGTGTATATAAAAGAAACGAAGAATGCAGGGTTCAGGGTATACCCTAGTCGAGCGGCCTCGACTAGAGTTTTCTTACTTGTTTTTGTAGGTCCCTGTATAGGGCGCGCATATCGAGTTTGTGTCAGAAATTCGATAACTGTTATCGTTTTATTGTTATCGATTAAAAACGAAAATCTAAATTTAGCTATAAAATTCTATCCAATTCATCTTTCCTAGCTGAGCCTTCAAATTTTGCATTTAGTGTTATGTAAGCCTTACGCAATTTCGCTTTTTGTTAAATTTTGGGTGCCACGCCCCTTCGCCTCAAATTTGTAACTTCCGTATATCAAATACTAGAGACTTGTGCTCTGGCAGATACATACATATGGATGACATAATCACGCCCAACAAGTTTGATCAAAATCGTTCGTCTAGAAAAAAGTTATTTAACATTGAATTTCCCATAACATTTGCATGCAAATAGCAGCCAAAGAACAGCTGACGCACCGACTTGCGCTGGTGTGTGCGTGCGTGTGTGTGTGTGTGTATGTTTATATTAATATAAAAGAAACGGAGAATACATGGAATAGTGGTTCCTCGCAGGGTTCAGGGTATACCGTGGTCGAGCGGTCTCGACTAGAGTTTTCATACTTGTTTTTAATGCGATTTTTAGGCACCTACGGACTTGATGATGACATCATCGACACAGCATAACAAGTCTTGCCAAAATGCTCACGTAGCACGTCATCGTACTTACTTCCGGCGTTCTTGAGGCCGAATAGCAGTCCACAGAATTCGCACTTCCTTCCATTCACGGAGAAGGATGTCTTCTCCCGATCTTGCTCCGCTAGGGTGATTTGGTGGTAGCCTCATTTCAGATCCAACGTCGTGAAATGCTGGCCAAGGTTTGTCAGTATCATTTTGATACTAGGCATACGGCCAACCTTTTTACCCGTTCCTGAGTCGTCAACCTCTTTCTTGCCGATGACCCAGATTGGGTTGTTATACGGAGAGCGAGATGGCCGTATGATGCCATTTTCAACAACTCCTTTACTTCTTTATTGACGAACTCGGCCGCGCTCATCGGAAACGGGTAAAGTTTCGAATAAACTGGTACACAATCTTCGGTTCAGAACAATCTGGAATAACCGACGTGTTATAAGGCAGTAGCTCGTCTGGGTCTGCAAAAGCATTTATGTTTTTATATTATAGTTGTGAACTCTTTTTAATGACCAAGGGACCTCAATCTCTTCCATCTTAGTGAAATTAACATCGTGACATTTATGGAGTTGGATTTTTCAACTCCATTTTTGTGTTATATGACCTTGATTCTTAGGTTGATAGTGGCACAAACCTGAGTTAGGAAGTCCAACCCACTTATGCCGTCGAATGTGAACAATGTTTGTAAAATGAAAAATGGGCTCTCGATCCTAAAAACGGAAAGGGTACATTTGTGAGTTATACTTTCTACGCCATGTATCGATTTGTCACTGAAAGGAGTTTTTACTGGAGTTATGCTAATATGCTCGAGTTTTTCTTCGTTATCCGTATTCGTTGTCATCTTTTTCCTCAACGGCAGTGGAGGCGGCCTGCTTATACTCTTCATCCTGCTGACGTAAGTCATCTTGGGACAGGTTATTCACTCTCTGTCTCCTCTAGTCGGAGTGCCTCTCAGAAGTGTTTGACCTCTTGAGGTTAGACTGGCTCCCTTTCTGCCCAGGTCGCGGTATACCGTTTAACTGGCTTTGTTGTTGTTTTTGGAAATTGGTGGACTGTTGGAACTCGGAGCGTTTGACGGGTCAACATCCATTTTTTGAACGGGGTCCTGCTGCGGCTTGTTCCCCTGCTCCTTTTAATACCCTGAACCCATTGAAAATGGGACAAAAGAGTATAATGTTTTTGTGAAAATATATGTAACAAACAGAAGGAGGCGTGGCAGACCCCATAAAGTATATATATTCTTGATCAGGGAAAGTAGCTGAGTCGATTTATCCCTGTCCGTCTGTCTGTCTGTCCGTCTGTCCGTATGCTTGAACGCGTCGACCTCAGAAAATAAGCAAGAGACTTCAAATTTTTTTTGGAAGTTCGTGTATAGCAGGGACCGATGGATGTTATAGTTTTAATGTTATCGATTAAAAACCGATGTCGTTATTTAGTTATATAATTCATCTTTATAGAAAGAGTCTTAAAATTTATGCATTTAGTGTTATTTGAGCCTTCTGCATTTTTGGTTTTTGAAGTACCAGAGAGTTGTGCTTTGGCACATACATACATATGAATGACATGATTACGCCCAACAAGTTTGATTTAAATTGTTTGTCTAAAAAATAAGTTATTAAACATTTAAAATCTCATATTATCGGTGCCTTGCAGACTGAAGTTGCTGAGTCAAAATGCACATTTAGCAGTTGCTTGTGCGTGCGTTTATGTGTGTGTATGTGCTGCTTGCTACGTACATATAAACCTAACGGAGAATGTTAGCGGCTCTTAGGAATCGCAGTTCTTCGCAGCGTTCAGGGGATCTCTTCGATAACGTTTTTAATCGATAACATTAAAATTAAAATATGTATCGACTTTTTCTAACAAACTCGATCTTTTCGTGGTATTCACGGACCTACAAAAAAATTTCAAGTGTCTAGCTTTTATAGGTTCCGAGATCGACGCGTTCAGACATACGGACGGACGGACAGACGGACAATTTCGGTTTTTGTCAAATTTTGGATGCCACGCCCTCAACTTGCCCCTTCGCCTCAAATTCAAGTATAATTCAAGTTGCTACACATGTACATATAAAAGTAACGGTGAATGTAAGCGGCCCTTAGCAATCGCAGTTCTTCGCAGCGTTCAGGGGATCTCTTAGTCGAGCAGTCTCGACTAGAGTTTTCTTACTTGTTTAAACAAGGATTTCATTTACATGATTTTCCTCTTATTTTTTCGTTTGGTTATCGTTGCCGGCTTCTTCCAATTGAATTTGATTAACGTCATTTGACAAGGTGTGGGGCATTCTGACCTTGGTCTTTTTCTCCGCTGCCCAAAGCGACCGTTTGAAGTAACAAATGATTTTTTCAATTGCCTGTTTTTACACTCGTGGTTGCGAGTTTGTTGTTTTTAGCCTTTGCCGTTAACAAAGTTTAGTTATTTTTAATTTTTTTAATGTATTTCCACTGCACCTAAAACGGTGTGAGTTCGATTTCTAGTTGAGTGCCAATTATTCAAATCTATTAGATCAGATTAAGGTGAGACCGAAATGTTAAGAATGAAACAATCGGATTTATTTAAATGAGCTTTATTTGAGCAGCGTGATCGCGTCTGCTTGAATTCAAATCAAAAATTAGAACTAAAGACAATTTTGTTCTTATAAGCTAGCCTAACTTGTCGCCGAGCCGGACGTAGCTGGTGAGAAATGCTGACGCTGCACATTGAGCAAGTGTCGCATTTAATGCTTGTGGGACAGGGAACCAATGATCTGGGTGCATCGTCAGCATTGTCGTAACATAAATAATGCCGGATGCCCAATTTAACTTAGCCACAGTTGGTTTTGTTTTGGCCAATGTTGACTTATATATTCGAGTATAGCTTCAATAGCGTAGAAACTTCAACTTCTTCTTTAAGCTTAAGCTAGTGACCCAGAGAGTGAGCATAGGGGACCGAGCACCAAGAGAACAATCGCTCCAGCTCTCGTCCCTCCTGTGCAGTTCTTCATTATAAATGAAAAATTAATTTTATATGCTAAGCCAAATGAGTTAACAGTAGGAATATGCGGAAGAAACTACTGTGCGGAACGAAAAAAAGGGTTTTCCTATTTAATGAGAAAAATATTAATATAAAATATAGATACATATATACGTTACCATCAGTTTTTCACATAGGTTAAAGGTGAGGAATAATATTTTTCCAACATTTTTTCAACTTTGAATAAATTTTCGCTAGCGGTGTCATATTTCTTTTCATCTGGCAATACTCCTTTATTTATTTATAAGAAAGGCAAAAAATTAACATTTTGATAGAATTCGTTTTTATACCCTGAACCCATTGAAAATGGGAAATCAGGGTATAATGTTTTTGTTGAAATGTATGTAACAGGCAGAAGGAAGCGTGGCAGACCCCATAAAGTATATATATTCTTGATCAGGATGACAAGCCGAGTTGATATAGCCATGTGCGTCTGTCCGTCTGTCCGTCTGTTCGTATGTATGAACGCGTCGTTCTCAGAACCTATAAGAGCTAGAGACTTGAAATTTTTTATGTAGGTTCCTGTATAGCACGAAAAGATCGAGTTTGTTAAAAAAATCGATAACTGTCTTAATATTAATGTTATCGATTAAAAAAGAAATCGATTCTCAGTTATATAAATCTATATAATTCATCTTTATAGCTAGAGGCTCCAAATTTTGCACTTAGTGTTATGTGAGCCTTATACTTTTTCGGTTTTTGTTAAATTTTGGATGCCACGCCCCTTCGCCTCAAATTTGTAAGTCCCGTATTTCAAATACTAGAGACTTGTGCTTTGGCACATACATACATATGGATGACATGATCACGCCCAACAAGTTTGATCAAAATCGTTCGTCTAGAAAAAAGTTATTAAGCATTTAATATCTCATATTTTCGGCTCTTGCAGCAGCAGCAGCGAAGCTGATGAGCCATAATGCACAGTTAGCAGATTGTGTGCTTGTGCGTACGTCTGTGTGTGTTCTTGTTCTTGCGGCTGTGTGTGTGTGTGTATGTATTGCTTGTTACATGTGTACATACAAAAATAACGGAGAATGTTAGCGGTTCTTAGCAATCGCAGTTCTTCGCAGGGTTCAGGGGATCTCTTTGTCGAGCGGTCTCGACTAGAGCACTCTTACTTGTTTTATATTGTTTTTTCTATATATGTTAAAAACATCTACTAAACTTTTTATCATATGGTTTTCAAAACAACCAATGACCCATAAGTGATTCATATAAAACAATGTTGGCCAAGGTTCAAGCCAAGAGAATGCTAGTCAGCATTTTCTTAAATAAATTTGCAGCTGGTTTAAAATCCAAAATGTAGTCGCGTGAAGTGATATGCATCTTTGCTTGTTGAAAAAGACATCAAACTTCTAGAACTTTCTTTAAGTTAAATTTGATGACAACGTGACATAAGAGCAAGACATGAAAAATATTTGCTTTTGCCTAATTGATCTAAAATGTCATCAATTCTTAGGAGTGGAAATGTAGCGGTCAAAAGATTAATAACAATTAATTGTTTTTTGGATTGGGGCGGAAAGTTTTGCGTTAGTTGAGCTAACACAGATTCATGCCTCTTTATTATTTGTGTTTGAACTACGTTTCTGCACTATTGAAGCTACAGAAATTTGGAATATATATACTCATGTATACCCTAGCCAGATAAAGTATCAAGATTTTCCCGATACGCTCACAAGGGACGTGGCAAACCGGAATATGCATTTTCCTGTATCTCAGAAACACTACTTGTAGAAGGGCTAGAGACTTGGTAAACATACTATGGCTAAATTCCAACATATAAAAGCTATGGCGGATATATCTACGCCAGCTGGGGGCGTAGAAAATCAGATCAATCTTGAACCCACACCTATGTACTCGGCAAAGGGCATCTCTACCACGCTCGTTAGTACTGCCAATTACTTTTGTCGACAAGAAAAAATAATAAAAAAATCAAGGTAAATACACTGAATTGACGGTAATATCAACAATAATGCCAGAGTTACCCAGTTACCATCGGGAAACTTGCAAATCCCATTAGGAGATTAGTCAAAAATACAAAGGTTCACATAATTAACTGTAATATATACATTTTCGTTCCTCTGCTGAACGTATTAACAAAAAGAAAATATGGATTCCTTATAGACACAGGAACGCACCTTTCGCTTCTTAAAGTGGAATTAAATGTTTGTCAAGACATTCAAAACGATAACATAATCAGTATCCAAGGCATATGTCAAGGAGTAATAAAGTCCCAAGGTATATCCTAAAAGAGCTACAAGATGATAAATAAGGTGCGAGGAATAAGTCTCTGGGACACTTTATTAAGTACTATAAAATAAAACAAGTAAGAAAACTATACTCGAGACCGAACGACTAGGGGATACCCTGAACCGTGCGAAGAACCGCTATTCCGAGCATGCATACATTATAAGCAATTCACACACAAGCACACGCACACACCAGAGCAAGTCGGCAAACTTGTTGGGCGTAATCATGTCATCCATATGTATGTATGTGCCAAAGCACAAGTCTCTAGTAATTGATATACGGGAGTTACAAATTTGAGGCGAAATTGCGTAAGGCCCAAATAACACTAAATGCAAAATTTTAAGAAAGATGAATTAGATAGAATTTTATATCTGAATTTAGATTTTCCTTTTTTAACCGATAACAATAAAACGATAACAGTTATCGAATTTCTGAAACCGATATGCGCGCCCTATAGAGGGACCTCTAGCTATTGTAAGTTCTAAGATCGACGCGTTCATACATACGGACAGACGGACAGACAGACGAACAGGGCTAAATCGTCTCGGCTTGTCTCCCTGATCAAGGATATATATACTTTATGGTCTGCCACGCCACCTTCTGCCTGTTACATACATTTCAATAAAAACATTTTACCCTGATTTCCCATTTTCAATGGGTTCAGGGTATAAAAAAATTGGGAGCAATAAGTTGCGTGACACATCGGAAAATTCATATCTTAGAATGCTTTAGAAGTGGCTGCTGGGACGTTAATACATTTCAATGGGCAGTATGAACAAGATGCTTAAATGAAATGTTTCCCTAAAAATTCTCTATTTCGACGACGCAAGATTTCATAGTCTTTTTTAAGGCGTTACAGGCCAAAAGCTACTACCAGGCAACTTATATGTCGCTATGTATTATATTAGGACTTAAATTTATGACCATGCTTTATAGGTATGTTTGGACCATCAGAAGGTAGACAGCTCTGAGCACTGATATAAATAGATATTTGTTATGAAACTTAGTTTTATTCATAAAAAGTCATAAAATTGTTAAAAAAGTAAACGCATTTATTGTCCCGATTAGAACAATAAAACTCACTAACGAAAAATGACTGAAAACAGGACAACATTTTTTCCTAATTTGTATTTATTTGCGTTTGATTCCAAAACCGGTCAACTGGGAAAATATGAACAAAATTCGCATTCAGAAAAAAGGACAGATTTCCGGATAGGGGACGTTTGCTATTTTTCCGAACGAAGCGTTTAAAAAACGGACGATCTGTCCTGATCACTGATATACACACAGATGGTAACAACGAAGACTTCACTTGGGCGGCAAGGCGCCAATGTCATGAGAAATTAAATGATTAATAATTTTTTCGTAGACTAACGTTTTTGATCAAACTTGCAGGGCGTAATCATGTCATTCGTATGTCTGCACACGTCTTTAGTATTTGAAAAACGTTTTTGTAAACTTGAGGCAAAGGGGCGTGCCATAAAAAATTTAACGAAAATTGAAATTGAATAAGGCTCACGTAAAATTTGAAGCAAAATGTGAAAAATCGAGCTATAAACATGAATTATATAGAATTTGACAACTGTTCGGTTTTAATCGATAACATAAAATGATTTTTGAAACTCAATATGCGCGCCCTATACAAGGGCCTCTGTAACAAATTTAATGTCTGTAGTTTTTATATGTTCAAAAATATGGACAGACGGACAGATTTAAATCGACTCGGCTTGTCTCCCTGATCAAGAATATATATACTTTATGGGGTCTACCACGCCTCCTTCTCCCTATTACATACATTTCAACAAAAACATTATACCTTGAATTCCCATTTTCCATGGGTTCAGGGTATAAAAATGAGTTGCTGGTGTAGTTAGAACCATTTGTGCGAGCGCAGCTAAAAACGGCTGTTTAAGCTATCACTATCACTAAAAATTATAAATATTTCGTAAATGCTTGCATCGTACATGAATATGCATCAGTCGCTCAAAGACCTTTTTTTTAATTTCACTCAAGCGTTCGCTCGCGGTCTGACCGAAAAAAAACGGTTATAGTCCGAGCGCAAGCGAACTGAGCGACGACCCTATTTTTCGGTCGCTCGCGAGCATTTCCGTCAAATACTCAGTGAAAATCTTAATCGAAGACTACGTAAATTGCTCAACTGCGAGCTCTGCTTTTGCAGAATCGGAAGCTTGCCACATAGAGCATGATTTTTTGGAGCATGTCATATTGGCAGTAGGGATCAAACAAAAACAAACGAAAGAACATATCAAAATAAAACAAGTAAGAGTGCTCTAGTCGAGACTGCTCGAAAGCACAACTCTCTAGTACTTTAAATACGTGTTTTACAAATTTGAGGCAAAGGGCGTGGCATTAAAAATTGAACAAAACCCGAAGCTGTAAAGGATGAATAAGATAGAATTTTAAAACTAAGAGACGATATCGGTTTTTAATCGATAACATAAAAACTATGACAGTTATCGAGTATTTAAAACAAACTCGATCCTTTCGGGCTTTACACGAACCTCAAAAAAAAAATTTTTTTAAGTCTCTAGTTTTTATATGTTCTGAGATCGATGCATTCAAACATACGGACAGACAGACAGACGGACAGACGGACGACCGGATGGACGGACAGACGGACGGATAGAAGGACGAAGAGACAGACGGACATGGCTATACCAACTCGGCATGTCTCCTGATCAAGAATATATATGCTTAATGGGGTCGGCCACGCCTCCTTCTGCCTGTTACATACATTTCAACAAAACCATTATACCCTGATTTCCCATTTTCAAATGGGTTCAGGGATAACAAGAATAACAAAACTGAAGCAGAAATGCAAGTAAAACAATATTACCGACGCAGCACAAACTTGAAATCACAAGCACTTCACAAAATAACACAAAGCACTGCGTATTACTCCTTGATCAAATGACAATATAAGTTTGTTTATATCTTTAGTCAATTTTGTATAAAGTGGCCAGTCGGTTTCTTTTATTTTGCAAGAGGGCGGAAAAAGTTTATCCTTTGTGTTTGTGGTACTTAAAAGATTAGGATTGGGAAGTGATCACTTCTAAGCAAGTGTTGGGGAGAATAAAGAAAGGCGTATGTGGGTGAATGGTAGAAAATGGGTTAGACGGCCGTCGTTAAGTATGGTGATCTTGGTGTATGGTATACATTTTGGTAGAATACTGCTACTTTTGTAGTCCTGAGGTGATCCTCAGCAGTGGTGTCGACTATTAAAGTCGCCTAAAATAATGGTAGTATTGATGTTGTGTATTTTAAAGAAAACGTTTTGTTGGGACGAATGTACTAAGTTGAGAGTATGTTGTTATGTATGTGACGAAATGTGAATTAATATGGAAACGTCACCAAATCAATTGAAGGTAGTATTGGTATAATTTTTGTAATTTATTGGGACAGATATGGGGGTATTTATGTTGAAATAGTATGATTCTGGGAGACATTTGATTTGTGGGGTACATTTATTATACCCTGAACCCAAATGGGTTCAAATGTATGTAAGCATAAGAAGGCGTGGCAGATCCCATTAATTATATTTTCTTAATCAGGGAGACGATCTGAGTTGACTTAGCCTGTCTGTCCGTATGTATGAAAGCTACAATCTCATAACATATAAAAGCTAAAGACTTGATTGGATATGTCCTTGTATAGCACAAAATGCTTAAAAAAAATCGATAAATTTCTTAGTTTTAACGTTATCGATTAAAAACGAAATCGTTATTTTGATATTTGATAAATTTTAAATGCCACGCCCCCTTCGCCTTAAATTTTCAAAACACGTATTACAAATACTAGAGACTTGCTTTGGTAAATACACACGTATGAATGACTTAATCACGTTCTGATAGCTTAATCAAAAACGTTCGTCTACGAAAAAGTTATTAAGCATATAATTTCTCATAACAATGGCGTATTGCAGCCCAAGCCCAATCAACGTTGTTAGCAGAGCGCTTATTTGTGCGTGCGTCTGTGTGTATATATGTATAAGTTGATTGCAACGTCCATGCATACATCTATAGAAATATAACAGTGAATGTTAGCGGTTCTTAGGAATAACGTTTCTTCGCAGGGTTCAGAGGACCTACTAGTATATTTATATATTTTTATATATATAATATTTTTTTAGGTTTAATATAAATAAGCATTTGACAGCGAAATTGTTAATTAATAAACTATTTATATACCCATTGTATTAAAAAGTATACATCGTCTAGTTGTAGAATTTTCTTTACCATGCAAATTAAAGCTATATGAATGTATGTGCACTTAATTAGAGTTATACTATATTTAAATCAATTTAGTTTAGTTGCATACAGAGTTTATTAAACTTGATTAAATTTTTATGTAACAGTAGCGAGAACGTAAACATCGCTAAAGAATGTCGTAAGCGGATGATTACTTTTCAAGTTATGACGATTTTATTGTCTTGCCTTATACTTATGTACTGCATAATGCCGCTAGTGGAATTATTCTTCATTTCGGAAGCTGATGTACCAGTAAAGCCATTTCCCTACAAAATGCTCTTTCCGTACAATCCATACAAGAGCTGGATACGTTATACATTAACTTATATATTTACTGCTTATGCTGGAATTTGTGTAGTGACCACACTGTTTGCCGAGGATTCCATATTTGGATTTTTTATAACATACACTTGCGGACAATTTCGTTTATTGCATAGTCTAATCGACGTTCTAGTGGATATGGGTAAACATAAAATGAGTTTCGGAATCGACTCTGAAGAGGTGCCTCACAAATACGGGAACTACAACGCATTGCACAACAACATAACAAATTAATCAGGTGAGAACTCATAATTTATCGACCATACAAAAAGTATAATATATATAACGACAATATGCAATATGTCGACAGTATGTCAAGAACGTTAGACTCGTGTCCTACCGAATTATATTAGCCAAAAAAATTATTTTCCAATTTAAAATTCGAGTTTCTATTTTGAAAACTGTTGAAAACACAATTTTTTACGGTTATAGGCGCTTTTCCGGTAGGTGCATACATTTAATTTTTTATCCAGGTATAATGGTTTTGTTGAAATGTATGTAACAGGCAGAAGGAGACGTGGCAGACCCCATGAAGTATATATGTTCTTGATCAGGGAGACAAGCCGAGTTGATAAAGCCATGTCCATCTGTCCGTCCGTCTGTTCGACCGTCTGGCCGTATGTATGAACCTGTCGCTCTTAGAACCTATAAGAGCTGGAGGCTTTTATGTCGGTTCCTTATAGCACGAAAAGATCGAGTTTGTTAAAAATAATCGAAAGCTATTTTAATTTTAATGTTATCGAATAAAAACGAAATCGATACTATGTTACATGATTCTATATAATTCATCTTTCTAGATAGAGTCTTCAAATTTTGCTTTTAGTGTTATGGTTCGGTTTTGTCGGTTTTTATTTTTAAATTTTGGATGCTTCGCCTCAAATTTGCAAATCGCGTATTTACAGTACGAGAGACTTGTGCTTTGGCACATATATACATTTAAATGACATGATCACGCCCTCGAAGTTTGATCAAAAACGTTCATCTACAAAAAAGTTATTAAACATTTAATTTCCCATAACATTGGCATAAAAATAGCAGCAGAAGCACAGCTGACGCACTGACTTGCACTTGTGTGTGCATGCGCCTGTGCAAGTGTGTTGCGTATATAAAAGTAATAGATACACGGAATAGCGGTTCTTCGCAGGGTATCCCCTAGTCGAGCGGTGTCAACTAGAGTTTTCTTACTTGTAGTTAGTTTCCTGTGCATTTTATAAAATTTAGCTTTTTTGTATACCAACTTCTTCAAATTAAGAGTCGGTTTAAAATATAATGTATTTTCATTTTAAAAATCCATTAAATAACACTGAAGGTATTAAACAAAATATTTGGCAAATTTTCATACAATTTTGATTTGCCACACCCATTTCGCCTAAAATTCGCAATATATATATATATATATATATATATATATATATATATATATATATATATATATATATATATATACATATTTATATATCGGGACTGGAAAGGGTCAAAGACGAGCGATGGGACGTCTCGCTCGCTCTTACCGATTCAGCGATTTACTCGCGTCGCACTCTCTGCGTTGATCGTGCACCGCTAGCAGAATTGCCGTTCGTAGCCGCGGTGCTTCGGACAATGAGTGGATGACCCGCGATCAGGCGTATTTGGCGTCGCACCAAATCAGGCGATGTTGCCGTTAATACGAACCCGAGGAGGAGACAGGACCCGCTACAGAGAGCCAGGCAGGCCCCGCTCCAGAGCCGAAGCAGGGCCTGCGGCGCTGCTATAAAAAGGCGCCCACGGCTTGGCACTGGGTCAGTCGATTCTAAATAAGAAGTGAAATCGTGGGATTTCTACAAATGACATCGTGGGACTTCTACAAGGATGTTCAGAGGAATATCCTGGAGTAAATCTAGTTACTCGCTGGTGATCCAAGCAAACCGCTGGAGAACACAGCGCGTAACCTGGCGTACTCTGGAGTGCTCGGCAACCTCTAGACGGCTCAGGGGCTGATCGGTCCCCAGCCGGAGTGCTCCTCACGGCAAACCACGATCGTGTAAAAAACAGTGTGCGCTAGCCCACCCAGCCATTAGGTGTGCTCGGAAAGCAATACTAGGAGTGGCGTGTTCTGCAACCAGGAGTAAAAGGTACGTGAGAGTAGTCGTGCGGAAGAGCGTACGTTTTTGAGGCGCGCCCTAGAGTGCCAGCTAGCGAATCCAGTAGTAGCAGTGCCGGTGATACTCTAAGCGAACCGCTAGAGAACTCAGTGCAGATCCTGGCGTATCCTGGAGTGCTCTGCAACCTCTAGACGGCTCAGAGGCTGACCGCTCGTTAGCCGAAGTCCTCCTCACGGCACCTACGATCCTGCGGGTGTAGGCGTGTTCAACCATAGCCTAAGCCATCATTTTGCTGTACTACAATAAGCAATATATATCTATAAACGTGAATCTAAAAAGCAGGATTTAATATTTATCGGCAGGCGCCCAACATATAAATTTGTTGGCACGAACACACAGTCGGCTGAGTGCGGCCCGGCTTAAACTTGGGGCAAACCGAAGGTTCGTTATATATATATATATACATATATATATATATATATATATATATATATATATATATATATATATATATATATATATATATATATATATATATATATATATGTCGCAGATTTAAACCGATAGTCGATAAGTTTTGGAGAAGAACTCAATAGTGTTGAGAAGAGTCTTTGTTGCTAATTGTCAATGTGATTGATTATTGAACAGCCGATAATTAGCAAATCATAGCGCCATCTATTGCAAATATGTACACTAAAACTTGCGGGTCTTGGAATTTTCTTGATGCACGCAGCTCAATGTGTATGTGTGCACATGTATAGGCAAACAGTTGCGTTGCTGGTCACGTGTTTGGCCGATTGGCCAAATGTTTTGTTTAATAACTTCTGCGCGAATTATGAATTTGAATGAAATTTTCAGCTTGTGTTCAACATATTTTATTACATTTTTTCCAATTTTTAAAAATGTAAACCCACTCATTTACTGGCTTTGAGTGCAACTTACCTCAATTTAAATATTTGTGGAAATTTGGCCGGTATCCAAAATTTAACAAAAACCAAAATTAGATAAAATAAATATAAAACTTACAAAAAAATTTGGGGACTCTAGCTATAAAGACGTGGAAGATATAATTTTATAAGTAACGTTGTATAACGTTTTTAATCGATAACATTAAAATTAAAATAGTTATCGACTTTTTTAACAAACTGTATCTTTTCGTGCTATTCACGGATCTACATAAAAAATTTCAAGTCTCTAGCTCTTATAGGTTCTGAGAACGACGCGTTCATACATACGGACAGACAGACGGACGGACAGACTTACATGGCTATATCACCTCGGCTTGTCACCCTGATCAAGAATATATATACTTTATGGGGTCTGCCTGTTACATACATTTCAACAAAAACATTATACCCTGATTTCTCATTTTCAATAGGTTCAGGGTATAACAAGTAGAAAACTCCAGTCGAGACCGCTCGACTAGGGTATACACTGAACCCTGCGAAGAGCCGCTATTCCAAGCATTCTTAATTTCTTTTATATACACATGCATATGTACGTTCATTACAAGCAAAATATACACAACACGCACAGGCGCACGCACACACAAGCGCAAGTCGGTGCGTCAGCTGTTGTTTGGCTGCTTTGCATGGTACTGCTATGGTAAATCAAATGTTTAATAACTTTTTTTCTAGACGAACGATTTTGATTAAACTTGTTGGGCGTGATCATGTCATCCATATGTATGTATGTGCCAAAGCACAGTATTTAATATACGGGAGTTACAAATTTGAGGCGAAGGGGCGTGGCACCCAAAATTTAACAAAAACCGAAACTGCGTAAGGCTTACATAACACTAAATGCAAAATTTTAAGATTGTAGTTAGAAAGATGAATTAGATCGAATTTTTGAGCTGAATTTAGATATTCGTTTTTAATCGATAACAATAAAAAGATAACAGTTATCGAATTTCTGAAACAAACTCGATATGCGCGCCCTATACATAATTTGAAGTCTCTAGCTATTGTAAGTTCTGAGATCGACGCGTTTATACATACGGAATTCCCATTTTCAATGGGTTCAGGTATAAAAAAGAGGCAATATATATATATATATATTTGGAATATATGCTCGTGTATACCGTTGTCAAAAATCGCAAAATGCTTTTTCCAGTATCTCAGAAATACTATTTATAGAAAGGTGAGATGTGGAAGCTATAAGTTTGCAAGTGAATTACTTACGCTAAATACATTGAGTCTTATGTATATAAGTATGTTTATATGTATGTGTGCAGAAGGCATGCATTGAAACAGCTGAGGTTTGCAACGGCAATATACACTCTGCGAAATTAGATTAAAGGCACTCACATTTTTATACCCTGAACCCATTGAAAATGGGAATTTAGGTATAATGTTTTTGTTGCAAAGTGAATGAATGTAACAGGCAGAAAGAGGCGTGGCAGACCCAATAAAGTATATATATTCTTGATCCAGGAGACAAGCCGAGTCGATTTAGCCCTGTCCGTCTGTCCGTCCGTCTGTCTGTCCGTATGTATGAACGCGTCGATCTCGGAACCTATAAGAGCTAGAGAATTTAAATTTTTTATGTAGGTCCGTGAATACCACGAAATGATCGAGTTTGTTAAAAAAGTCGATAACTATTTTAGTTTTAATGTTATCGATTAAAAACATTATCGAATGTTAATTATAAAATTATATCTCCCACGTCTTTATAGCTAGAGTCCCCAAATTTTTGTATAAGTTTTATATTTATTTTATCTAATTTTGATTTTTTTTTATTTTGGATACCGGCTCCAAATTTCCCCAAATATTTCAATTGAAGTTAGTTGCACTCAACGCCAGTAAATGAATGGGTTGACATTTTTAAAAATTGGAAAAAATGTAATAAAATATGTTGAACATAAGCTGAAAATTTCATTCAAATCCATAAATTCGCGCAGAAGTTATTAAACAAAACATTTGGCCAATCGGCCAAACACGTGACCAGCAGCGCAAAACAAATTGTTTTCCTATACATGTGCACACATACACACATACACATTGAGCTGCGTGCATCAAGAAAATTCTAAGACCCGCAAGTTTTAGTGTACATATTTGCAATAGATGGCGCTATGATATGCTAATTATCAGCAGTTCAGTAAATCGAAACATGGATGGCACTATTCTATCGAACCATAGATGGCGCTATAAGCTAAACAATTGAAAATGAATTGAATTAGTTTTCTGTGCGAATACGAAATGCTAATTATGCAGTATTTAAAAAAAACGTAGCTTTACAGTTTTCTTACTTGTTTAGCTTATTTTTATACCCTGAACCCATTGAAAATGGGATATCAGGGTGTAATGTTTTTGTTGAAATGTATGTAACAGGCAGAAGAAGGCGTGGCAGACTCTTCAAAGTATATATTCTTGATCAGGGAGACAAGCCGAGTCGATTTAACCCTGTCCGTCTGCCCGTCCGTCCGTCCGTCCGTATGTGTAAACGCGTCGATCTCAGAACCTATAAGAGCTAGAGACTTGAAAATTCAGATCTTTGTATAGAGTGCGCAGATCAAGTTTGTTTAAAAAAACGATAACAACTATCG
>CAUIUS010000274.1:0-20530 GCA_961210405.1 Drosophila mercatorum | reverse complement strand
GGCAGAAGGAGGCGTGGCAGACCCCATAAAGTATATATATTCTTGATCAGGAATACAAGCTGAGTCGATTTAGCCCTGTCCGTCTGTCCGTCCGTCCGTCAGTCCGTATATGTGAACGCGTCGATCTCAGAACCTATAAGAGCTAGAGACTTGAAATTTTTTATGTAGATCCCTGTATAGAGTGCGCAGATCAAGTTTGTTTAAAAAAAACGATAACTGTTATCGTTTTGATGTTATCGATTAAAAACGAAAATCTTAGTTCAGCTATAAAATTCTATCTAATTCATCTTTCTAGCTAGAGTCTTCATTTTGCATTTAGTGTTATTTGGGCCTTACGCAATTTCGTTTTTTGTTAAATTTTGGGTGCCACGCCCCCTTCGCCTCAAATTTGTAACTCCCGTATATCAAATACTAGAGACTTGTGCTTTGGCACATACATACATATGGATGACATGATCACGCCCAACGAGTTTAATCAAAATCGTTCGTCTAGAAAAAAAGTTATTCAACATTTAAGTTCCCATAACGTACATATTCATGTGTATATAAAAGAAACGAAGAATGCTTGGAATAGCGGTTCTTCGCAGGGTTCAGGGTATACCCTAGTCGAGCGGTCTCGACTAGAGTTTTCTTACTTGTTCTAGCTAGAGTTTTCAGATTTTGCATTTAGTGTTATATGAGCCTTACGCAATTCCGATTTTTGTTAAGTTTTGGGTGCCCTCTTCGCGTTTGATCAAAATCGTTGGTCTAGAAAAGTTATCAAACATTTAATTTCCCATAACATTGGCATGCAAATAGCATTTGTGTTAGTAAAATATTCTTTTCAATACATATATAAAATTTGTCAAATCAAATGACAAGGTCCCTCAGTGCCCGAAGACCCATAATATTGGCATGTTCATAGAGTGGGTGTTCACGAATATAACTGTAAAGTTTGGATGCTTACATTAACAAATACGAAAATTACAGCGTATTTTTTTTAAGTCACGCTCCTTTTGGATCGTAACAATAATTTTTGAGGAGTCGATAGAGGAGGCATTAGCATCTAGCATTAAATTGTGGGAGATATATATCGGCCATAACTTCTCAATTCTGGGATGTTAACCCGAGTATATATACCAAGTCCCTAGCATTAGAATTAGTAAAATCCTAACAGTAACCCACGTGCCAAATTTGGGCGTTACAGCTATAAAACTGTATAAAACACGCCTCTAGTGGGTGTATCCGGAAAATCTTGACACTTTACCTAACGAGAGTATACAGGAGTATATATTCCAAATTTCATGTGTCTAGCTTCAATAGCGTGGTTTGCGATCAGACGGACGTTGACAGATATTGCACAAAACCAATATACTAATTTCACTTCGAGAAAAAGTATAAAAATACGAAATTATATATTAATATATAAAAAAATTTGCAAAATTTAAAGGCGAAATATAAACAGTTTAGGCGCACCGTCGATCGGCAATGCAACAGAGCTTCGGGGTGAAAAGCAGCGGAAAAAAACAGAATAAAGTGTGTTTTATTGCTCAATTATAAGTGTTAATAAAAGTAACCTCACGCCCGCATCGGTGCGGCATAGAGCTTACCGAGTTAACACCAAAAAAAGATACTGACTACACTGACGAGGATGGCAGTGTGTCCCAGCACTTATAAATCATCTTGTAAGTGACCCTGAGCCAGTCTGGGTTCTGCCCCAGCTGGAAAATAAAAACACTACTTTACAAATGGTTATATTTCAGAGCTCGCAAATAACAGTTGAGCATGTTCCCTAGCCCTCGAATAAGAGTCTTTCCTGAGTATTTGACGAAAATGAGCGATGGAAAACAAGTAAGAGTGCTCTAGTCGAGACTACTAGACTAAGAGATCCCCTGAACACACACACAGACTCACGCACAAGAACACACACAGGCGCACGCACAAGCACACAATCTGCTAACTGTGCATTATGACTCACCCGCTTGGCTGCTGCTGCAAGACGCCGAAAATATGAGATATCAAATGTTTTAATAACTTATTTCTAGACGAACGATTTTGATCAAACTTGTTGGACGTGATTATGTCATTTATATATGTGTATGTGCCAAAGCACGGGTTTCTAGTACTTGAATTACTGGATTTTCAAAAATGAGTCGAAGGGGGCGTGGCATCGAAAATATAACAAAAACCGAAATTGCGTAGGTCTCAAATAACACCAAATGCAAAATTTGAAGACTCTAACCACTAACCACCTAACCACTCTAACCACACCGTTACTGCAGCTCACATGTATGAGCATTTGTGTTAAATTGTAGAAACCAATATTTGAAGTAGTTGGGACCCGTGGACTGCACGCACACACATTTGAACATGTGTGCGTCTGATAGTACTGATAGTGTGTGTGCATGCTCGTCGCGAAAACATATTCTTCGTATGAGTCTCACACTTTCATACCCTTTTTATAAATAATAATAAAAATGTCAACATTTTGCATGGGCATGACAAACACTTTCAAAAGTTTGGTATACTCTACTGTCGCAAGAGAAGAAAATAAGCCTCAGCGAGCAAATTTCAATTTTGGTGTGCTGCTGCTGGTGAGTTCTTACATATATATATATTGGAGAGAGAAGAAAGCAGATAATAAAAATATATGAGAGAGAAGAGATCAGAAAATAAGCATACATGGTTGCATAGAAGGGCTTTATATACAAATGGACCATTACCGAACGAGCGCTCGCAGAGCAATGATTTTCTTGTCACAGAGTACCCGCTGCTCGCAGCAAAAAGTAAAGCGAATTTGGTGAATTCTCCTGGGGCTGTCTTGTCACTGTGGGAATTCGCTGAATTTCAGTGCTCTGCGTGTTATATCTATGTGTTATATGGTTAGTGCTCTAACTATAAGGATGAAATAATTTTTATAACTAAATGAAGATATCGGGTTTTAATCGATAACATTAAAACCATGATAGTTATCGATTATTTGTCTGTCCGTATAATCGCAAACTATTTCCACGCTATTGAAGCTAGAGACTGAAATTTGGAATATATACTCCTATATACTCTCGTCAGATAAAGTGTCAAGATTTTCCCGATACGCACAGTAGAGGCGTACGTTTCAGAAACACTACTTCAAGAAGGGCTAGAGAGTTGAGATTTGGATTGAACACTCACGTCGACATCCCAAGATCAAAGGCTATGGTGGATATATCTACGCCCATTGTGGGCGTGTGTCAAGCTGTATCTTCTACAGTTTTATAGCTGTAACGCCCAAATTTGGCACATGGGTTACTGTTACGATCCTATGAAGATCGCCAAAAATGGGCGCGCCTACTAGGGGCGTGGCAAATCGGATCGGAATATAAGGTGATTTTACTAATTCTATTATATTTTCAGCACTATTGATGCTAGAGACTTGGTATATATACTCGGGTTAACATCCCAGAATTGAGAAGTTATGGCCGATATATATCTCCCACAATTTTAATGCTAGATGCTAAGTTACGGGGGCCTCCTCTATCGACTCCTCAAAATTTATTGTTACGATCCAAAAGGAGCGTGACTTAAAAAAAAAATACGCTGTAATTTTCGTATTTGTTAATGTAAGCATCCAAACTTTACAGTTATATTCGTGAACACCCACTCTATGAACATGCCAATATTATGGGTCTTCGGGCACTGGGAAGGTCCCCCAGTCATTTGATTTGACAAATTTTATATATGTATTGAAAAGAATATTTTATTAACACAAAATAACTAAATAACGGCAAATGACGGCAATGGGGTTCGAACCCACACCTCTACGCTCGCCAACGAGCATCTTATTTTCAGAGATGCCACCTCTCTCAGTTTGAGAGATGCCATCTTTCTCATTTTTGGTGGTGCGTGTTTTTGCTCAAATAAGGTTCTAAACTTCGATCCAAATTGAAACTGCTTTGCCACCTCCGAATAAAATCAGCAGCTAATTTGAGCGGTGACAGTGGGGATTGAAGTTTTATTTAAAAATATAATGTAATAGATGCCCCTGGGGGGTGCTGGGACGTGAAAAAGTATTTCACAGTCGGTTGCGTCCGACTGCAACGCTCTTACTTAGTTTTTTTTTACCTGCCCTAAACAGCATTTAGGCTAATGCCGATTTGACCAAAATAGGCAAATCAAAATATAAAATCATAGTGAAGAAGAGTAGGATATAAAAACAATCAGTCAATCAGCCAAACGCAGGATCTGGATAATATCAATCCAGAACAGTTCCAAGCCATGATAGAAAACGATTTAGAGCGTCAGGAGGTAAGGTACCGAGAAGAGTTAAATCAGCTACATCAGCAGATAAATAGCTTGCGCATAGAAACGCCACAAGTAGAAACATACCAGAGAACAGCGGTAGATCAATACATTCGATGTAACCTACCACTTGACATAGTAAAATCGGTACCTGATTTCGACGGCGTGGCAGATGAATATGTACCATGGAGGCAATCGGTCACTGATGCTTACGAATTATTCAAGCGCTTTGCGGGCAATGTTAATTTCTACCAAGCGGTAAAAATAATTCGGAATAAAGTCCGAGGACAAGCTAGAGCGTTGTTAGTCTCACACTACACTGCGTTGAACTTTGACGCTATCATAGCTAGATTAGATTGTACTTATTTCGACAAAGTGTTATTACGCCATTTACGGTAAGGACTAGAGTTAGTGAGACCGGGCGACTTAAGCCTTATGAGGTATTCCGACAAAGTTAAACGAAAGATAACGTTGGTGACAAACAAAATTGTAATGTCCCACGAACCCCAATTACTTAATTGGCATTGGCCCAAAAAGCCGAGGCTAGCATTGAGCGCGGCGCTTTCTCTGCATCATACGCTAGAGTACTAGAAGAAAAGAATCAGGGGAGCGAAAGTAGCAAGTATCGATAGCACAACAAACAAGATAAAGGCAATAGGGATAATAAGAGTCAGGAAAAGAACCCTCATTTCTTAAAAAAAAAAAAAAACAGCAGACTCACCAGGAGAATAGAAAAGAAAGCCAGGAAGAATATCCGGTGCCGATGGAAGTCGATACTTCGTCTAAGTTTAGAAAGCGCACGGAGTTTGGCAACAATCAGACCTTAGCCACACAGACTCAGAAAAGACCAAACTCGTCAGAGCGTTTTGCAGGCGCCAGACGACAAGGTGTCAACAACATAGCCCAAGGTGGCCATGTTGATCAAAATGAACAATACAAGGAGATATCAGACGAAGCTGTAGCCTGTCTCGACGATGAAACTGAGTCTATTTACTTCAATGACACGATGATTTTTTTTAGCGAACGCTGCCGGCTGCCATTCATTACACGACAGCTGGTTGGGAGAAATTTAAAAATTCTGATAGACACCTAAAAACCACATTAGGCCTGTGGAGCTATAAGCCGAAAAGCCCTTCACTGTGAGCTCTATTCACGGTTCCAGTACATTAAAAAAGAAATGTTTAGTTTAAATTTTTGGACAGACATCCCCTTTCTTTCTGTTAGACACGCTCACCTCAATTATAGACTTATAGACCTGCTAAAGTAGGCGGGAATTACGTTGAATCTTCGGGATAACAAGCTAAAATACTTTGGCAAACAGGAAAAGATTGAGTTCCATGAGTGCTCTAACGTCAATTTCACCAATGTAAATGACATAGTTGTACCAGACTCAATAAAGATGGAGTTCAAAGATGTGGTACTAAAGGGGAAAAAGGTATTCTCGACCTCTAACGAGGCGTTACCCTTTAATTCCTCCGTTGTAGCCACAGTGAAAACGACGAGCCAGTCTACTCCAAATGGTACCCCCTGCCAATAGGCGTATCAGACTTTGTAAACAAAGAAATTGAATGATTACTCAAAGATGGTTTAATTAGACCATCGAGGTCGCCATACAACAGCCCAGCTTGGGTTGTTAACAAAAGCTTGGGTTGTTAACAAAAAAGGGACCGATACCAACGGCGATAAGAACAAGAGCCTTGTAATCGATTTTAGAAAGCTAAATAAGCGAACTATTGCCGACTGGTACCCAATGCCTAGCATCCCTATGATTCTAGCGAACATACTGAATGTAAAAATTTTTACAACCTTGGACTTAAAGTTAGGTTACCACCAGATCTTCCCCGCAAAACAAGACCGCGAAAGAACATCGTTTTCAGTAAATGGCGGCAAGTACAAATTTTGCAGTTTGCCTTGTCCTTGGAGGAGTATCGAAGCGCGACAGTTGCTTCTTTAGAACGAGAAAAAACTGAAAAATGAATAAGTATCCACTTTTGCACGTTTCGATAGTTTTTCGATTTTTTCTTTGGAAGCAACCGAAAAAGGCGATTAACGAATTTTTTGGTACTGACAATGCTTAATTTACTGTTTTGTATTAAAATCATCGAGTAATTCTCTTTTTTAACGGATCAATCTACTCAAGCTGAAAAATGAAGAAAATAAGTCAAAATGTAGAAAACAAAGTGGTTGAAATGACCAAAAACAATTTGTTAGCTTGCAAAATTGGGAAAAATTAGGAATTTACGATCGAACCGCACTTCAGGAAGAGGCGAAATATAAGACCCCCTGAGCAGAAAAACTCGCATCCACGACTACTGACTGACAGAGATGCTCGACCTATGGAACGAATAATGATCAACCGACCGAAGACAACACCAAAACAAGCTGCGGCCTCCTTGAATAATGCAGTTAGTGAGTGGACAGCACGCCGGACGGATTGGTCTAACAGATGTCATTAAACAAAAGACACCTGCGCTTTCAGCGAAGAATGTTGCAGCACGGCTTAAATTCTGCAAGGAACACAGGATGATTGAAAGAGGGTGATTTGGTCAGATGACACCAAAATCAAAAGATTCTAATCGGATGGAAAGGAGTATTACTGACATCGCCCTCATGAGAAGCCTCAAAAACACCAAGTCAAAGAAACCATGAAATATGAAGGAAGCGGCTTGATGGTTTGGGGGTGCTTTACCTGGTGGAACGTCGGTCCATTGGTCCGAATAAATGGCATAATGAAAAAGGAAGACTATCTACAAATTTTGAAGTCCAATCTTCCTGATTTTGTAGATCAGAGTGCGTATCCAGAGCGCGACGTAATTTTTCAACAGGACGGCGATCCGAAACACACGTGCAAAATTGTAAAGGAATGGCACATTAATCAAAATTTTCTGAAGATGCAGTGGCCGGCACAAAGCCCAGATCTAAATCCGATCGAAAACCAATGGGCTCTGCTAAAAAAGCAACTGTCGCGCTCCTATACTCCTCCAAGGACAATGAACGAGCTTTGGAGTCGAGTCCAGGCGGAATGGAGCACTCTATCGCGCGGACTGATAAAAAATATGGTGGAGAGTATGCCCAGGCACATTGATAGCGTGATTAAAGCCAAAGGCTTTTGGCCTAAATATTAAAAAAAATGCCTTAATCTATAAGTTTTGTTATACGAGCAAAAGTGGATACTTGCACACTGTCGAGAAATGCATCGATTTAAATTCAATCGATTTTTTCTTCTTCTTATAATTTGCCATTCTCTAGTTGCTAACAGTTGCGAAATAGGAAAATACTTTGCAACATTATTTCTAAACATGTTAGCAACATGGTGAAATTCTTATTGCGGCTTAGTTTTAAATTTGACAACAGAGAAGAGCAGACGTGCATAAGGCGGTCTGCAATTCAATACAAAATAAGTGAAAGGAAAGAACCTAAACACTCACTTTTCATTTTTTTTTTCAGATTTTTCGAGTTAAGTGAATTAAATTGTTCGTTTTATATATTATTATATATTATATTAATATATATTTTATATATTATATTAATAAATTTCTGTTAAAATTTTGATTCATGCATTTTTCTGAGTTTTACAGCCACTCAAAGACAAAATATCGACACATGTATCCACATGTGCTCACCACTGTTTGTTGAGCCAATAAACCTCTACAGGCTCGGTCCTTCCTCGGTTTAGCCATCTACTATTGGGTCTTCATAACAAGCATACTCAAAAGAGAAAATAGCAAAGTCAGAAAACACATGTCCAGGAAAATAGAGGTAAAATTTAATGAAACGCAATGCAACTCATTCGAACGGTTGCGTAACATTCTGACATCAGAAGATGTCACCCTTATGTATCCAGATTTTTATTAGACATTTGACTAATAACAATGAAAACTAGTGAGTCACACTACGCGACAAACGAGAGAAAATTCTTAGCTATTGTATGTATATTTACTGACCATCAGACCCTTACTTTTGCAGCCTCCGAAAGAAACACAATTGCTAAAATCAAAAGATGGAAAGAATTTATAGACTAACATAACGCAGCAGTACAAACCAGGAAAAGAAACCTTCGTGGCTGACGTCCTTTCTAGACAAAATTTAAACGCCTTACAAAACGAACCTCAATCAGACGCTGCAACAATCCACAGCGAATTGTCACTGACCTACACTATCGACATGACTGACAAACCGGTACATTGCTTCAAGAATCAAATTATCTTAGATGAAGCACGCTTTCCTCTACAACGTAAAATCATATTATTGGGCAAAAAAATTCACCACCTGATCAGCTTCACTGACAAAAATTCGATAATCGAAACACTAAAACCACTCAAAATTGCAAAGGCATTCCACTGCGATCTCCCTACACTGGCCATCTTCCAAAATAGCCTATTCTCAAGTTTCCCTGCAACCAAATTTTGGCATTGCAAGAATTATGTGTCCGTCATCACTGACAAAAGCGAACAGATAGAAATAATCTTGGCCGAACACAACCCCGAGCACAGAGCGGCACGGGAAAAAAATAAACAGATCCTTCGTTACTATTATTTTCCAAAAATTACTAACTTAGCTAGAGAAGTTGCTGCGAATTGAAAAGTTTCCACAAATTCCAAATATGACAGACACCCGCAAAAACAGGAACTGTTTCCTTCACATGCAGTCGAAACACTACACATCGATATTTTTTCCACCGACAACCAACTATTTCTAATTTGCATTGACAAGTTTTCAAAGCTTGCCGACGTAAAACCACTCCAGAGTCGAACAGCAATGAAAGTAAAAAGACCCATCATCCTTGTTAATATCTTTCCTGAAATCAGAACCATTTACTGTGACAATGAACAGAAACGATCAGATCATTCCTGAAAACCAACTACTATATAGACATTGTAGACATTGTAAATGCACCACCGCTTCACAGCACTTCCAACGGACAGGTAGAACGATTCCACAGTACTCTGGCTGAAATAGCCAGAAGTCTAAAACTAGATGAAAAAGCCAGCGCAACTATTGAACTGATATTGAGATCAACAGTAGAATACAACAAGTCAATACACTTGGTTACAAACGAAACACCGAGTGACATGTCATATCAACAGAAGTCAGACTATCTGTTAAGATCAAAATTCAAAAAGCACAACAAGCAGTGCTTGACAGGTGGAACCCGGACAGACAAAAGAGAGTATTTGAGGTTGGCGAGACAGTGTTATTGAAAAACAACAAAAGACTTGGAAACAATTTAACGTCCTTATACTCGGAAGAAAAGGTAAAATCAAATTTGAGAATCACGGTTCTCATTAAATGGAGGGTGGTCCATAAAGACAACCTCAGATAGTAATTAAGGTTAGGCATTAAAACACATTGGTTTATAACTTCATTGTTTATTCATTACAGGCGTACGTTTTTGCTTTTAAATCGTAGTGATAGCGTACACTCGAATCTTTGATTACTCACGATCAGACTACATTCCCATATTGGATGGCAACGTACTAATTTGGGAAAAGCAAGGGTTTATTAGACATTACAGTCATTTGACAGAGTTTACCAATATTGTAGACGAAACAGATAAGTTGTCCGAATTGTTGCCTCAATCTCAAATGCAAAAGCTTTTAGACGTTGATATAGATCACATAAGAAGTCTTTTATCCGTAGTAAGAGTACATCATAGGATGGCTAGGAGCTTAGATTTCCTAGGCACATCACTAAAAGTGGTTGCTGGTACACCGGATGCTTCCAATTTCAAGATGTTTAAATTGTCCGAGTCAAAGCATTGACGCAAACAATATGCAAATAATTATAAATTCCGAAACACAAAAACAAATCAATCCGTTAACCTTTACCGTAAATGAAATTATAAAGGCCTAAAAAGTAAACTTAATAGACACCCCTAATCGCTAAATCAGGCATAGTAAATCCCACCATTGAAATCAATACTTAATGAACACTCATCAGAAGTCTATAAAAGTACTCCAGTCTGAAAATATTGTCCATGTCCTTATCACATATCCAAAGATAAAGTCCGTTTGTAGCAAGATAGCAATTTACCCTGTATCCCATCACCACACTAGCTACTAGATAAAATCATAGCTGATTGTGACGGCGATGTTCTGGCAACTTCAGGATGTACTACCAACTATGACGCAATCTGCAAGGTGGCAAAGGGAGATACTTCGCTCGATCTCTACATGCCGAAAGCACGGCAAATTGCCGGTCTCTACCCAGCGATTTAAGACCTATCACCGAAATAAATGACGGCGTGATAATCATCAATGAAAGTTCAGCGAAAGTAAGCGCAGATGACGGGCCGGAAATCAGCATCCATTCCACCTATCTCTTCACCTTTGAGCACTTCAGCATGATCAACGTGACTAATTCACAAACTAACAAGAAACGTTAAAAAAGGCCAGCCGTTGCATTTAGTGTTACGTAAGCCTTACACAATTTCGGTTTTTGTTAAATTTTGGGTGCCACGCCCCCTTGCCTCAAATTTGTAACTCCCGTATATCAAATACTAGAGACTTGTGCTTTGGCACATACATACATATGGATAACATGATCACGCCCAACAAGTTTGATCAAAATCGTTGGTCTAGAAAAAATGTTATTAAACATTTAATTTACCATAGCATTGCCATGCAAAGCAGCCAAACAACAGCTGACGCACCGACTTGCGCTTGTGTGTGCTTGCGCCTGTGTATGTTGTGTGTGTATGTTTTGCTTGTAATGAATAATGAATATGCATGTTTATATAAAAGAAATCAAGAATGCTTGGAATAGCGGTTCTTCGCAGGGTTCAGGGTATACGCTAGTCGAGCGGTGTCGACTAGAGTTTTCTTACTTGCTTGTATTGACTTTTGCCGAGAATCTGCTCCAAAAATTTTTCGCCGGCGAGCTGAGCCTCAGTAAGTGAGCAAATGACTGAAAACTTTAATGCAAACGGTCTTTTGAACACTCATACATTCATTTGCCTTGTTTAAGTTATTTAATTTATTTAAGTTATTTAATTAGTACTAAACGTATACTACGTATTGTTAAGTTTAATAACTAATAATGCATTTAAATTGTCAGCGCTTATCGAACTGCAGGACTAACAAGTAAGAGTGCTCTAGTCGAGACTACTCGACTAAGAGATCCCCTGAACCCTGCGAAGAACTGCGATTCCTAAGAGCCGCTAACATTCTCCCTTACTTTTATATGTACATATTTAGCAAGCAATACATACACACATGCACGCGCACGCACAAGAACACGCACAGACGCACGCACAAGCACACAATCTGCTAACTGTGCATTATGATTTATCAGCTTCGCTGCTGCTGCAAGACGCCGATAATATGAGATATTAAATGTTTAATAACTTTTTTTCTAGACGAACGATTTTGATCAAATTTGTTGGGCGTGATCATGACATTCATATGTGTGTGTGTGCCAAAGCCTCTAGTACTTGAAATGCGTGATTTAGCAATTTGGGGCGAAGGGGCAATTTGAGGGTGTGGCATCCAAAATTTAACAAAACCCGAAATTGCAGAAGGCTCAAATAACACAAAATGCTGGATTTGTAGACTATAAACTATAAAGATGAATTAATTAGAATTTTATAACTAAATAAAGATATCGGTTTTTAATCGATAACATTAAAACGATGATAGTTATCAAATATTTGAAACAAACTCGATCGAATCGTGATATACACGAACTTCCAAAAAAATTTGAAGTCTCTAGCTCTTATATCTTCTGAGATCGACGCGTTCAAACATAAGGGCAGACGGAGAGACAGACAGACGGACAGGGCTAAATCGACTCGGCTTCTCTCCCTGATCAAGAATATATATACTTTATGGGCTCTGTCATGCCTCCTTCTGCCTGTTACATACATTTTCACAAAACCGTTATACCCTGATTTCCCATTTTCAATGGGTTCAGGGTATAACAAGTAAGAAAACTCTAGTCGAGACCGCTCGACTAGGGTATACCCTGAACCCTGCGAAGAACCGCAATTCCAAGCAGTCTCCGTTTCCTTAATATACATAAGTATATATATGTTCATTACACGCAACACATACACACACACATACACAGGCGCAGGCACACACAAGGTCAAGTCGGTGCGTCAGCTGTTGTTTGGCTGCTGTTCGCATGGCACTGATATGGGAATTTAAATGTTTAATATCTTTTTTTTCTAGAGCAACGATTTTGATCAAACTTGTTAGGCGTGATCATGTCATCCATATGTATGTATGTGCCAAAGCACAAGTCTCTAGTATTTGATATACGGGAGTTACACATTTGAGGCGAAGGGGGCGTGGCATCCAAAATTTAACAAAAACCCAAATTGCGTAAAGCTTACATAACACCAAATGCAAAATTTGAAGACTCTAACTATAAATATCAATTAAATAGAATTTTATAGCTTAATTTGGATTTTCGTTTTTAATCGATAAAAATAAAACGATAACAGCTATCGAATTTCTGAAACAAACTCGATCTTTTCGTGCTATACAGGAACCTACATAAAAAATTTCAAGTCTCTAGCTCTTGTAGGTTCTAAGAACGACGCGTTCATACATACGGACAGACGGACGGACAGACGGACATGACTATATCAACTCGGCTTGTCATCCTGATCAAGAATATATATACTTTATGGGGTCTGCCACGCCTCCTTCTACCTGTTACATACATACGCCTTTCAACAAAAACATTATACCCTGAATTCCCATTTTCAATGGGTTCAGGATATAATAAGATAATTACTGTTAAATAAAACAAACTAATAGAAAAGAATAAATGATGTACCTTTAATGAAAGAATCCATATAGTATGACGGAATAGCATATTTATTTATCGGTTCAATAACGCCAATAATATTATTGACCAGTAACATGTCGGCAGCTTTTTTTAAATTAGAAACATAGGTCTCATAATGTTCGCATTCTAATTTTTTAGTCACCACCCCGGCCATCAAGTGAATTCTGTAAAAAATGAAATATGGTTAGTCATATTTTTTATATATCCTGAACTTATCGAAAATGGAAAAATAAATGACGCACACGCAGTGTTGCCAACCCTTGAGAGCTTCAACACGCCAGATGAATGTATGAAAAAGGCTTGAAATACCTAGACAACTATTATAAAACTCCATACAAGTACCTAGTGCCTTATAAGGAGAATTTTTAAAAGATTTTTCATATCATATCAAATCAGTGTTCGTTTACATAAATTTAATATTGACCATTCTTCTTTTTATACCCTGAACCCATTGAAAATGGGAACAAGTAAGAGTGCTCTAGTCGAGACTGTTCGACTAGGAGATCCCCTGAACCCTGCGAAGAACCGCGATTCCTAAAAACAGCTAACATTCTTCGTTACTTTTATATGTATGTAGCAAGCAACCCATACACACATACAGACGCACGCACAAGCACATAGTCTGATAACTGTGCATTTTGACTCAGCAACTGGGCTCAGGCTTCAAGGCTTCAACTAATATGAAATATTAAATGTTTAATAATTTTTTTCATAGAGGAAAGATTTTGATCAAACTTGTTGGGCGTGATCATGTTATCATTTTTCCCATTTTTAATGGGCTCAGGGTATAAGTAAGAAAGCTCTAGTCGAGACCGCTCGTCCAGGTGATACCCTGAACCCTGCGAAGAACCGCTAATCCGAGCATTCTCCGATTCTTTTATATACACATGCATATGTACGTTCATTACAAGTAAAACATACATATATATATATATATATATATATATATATATATATATATATATATATATATACATTACATTACAAGCTACACATACATACGCACTGGCGCACGCACACAAAAGCTCAAGACTCGGCTTGTCTCCCGGATCAAGAATATATATACTTTATGGGGTCTGCCACGCCTCCTTCTGCCTGTTACATACATTTCAACAAACACATTATACCCTGATTTCCCATTTTCATTGGGGGTTGAGAGTATAAAAAAGGGTATAATGTCTATAGCTTTCTTAGTTTTAATGTTATCGATTAAAAGCCGACATCGTTTGTAATTATAAAATTCTATCTAATTCATCTTTATACCTGTGTGTTTTACACAATTTCGATTTTTTTTAAATTTTGGATGCCACGCCCGCTTTGCCTCAAATTTGTATAACACGTTTTTCAAGTACAAGAGACTTGTGCTTTGGCACATATACATATGTCGGAAATATATTGTTCACTGGTGGCTGGTGTACCATAATGACTCAGTAAACTTGGCGAGTGAAGTGAATTTCAACCGGCGCGTGCAACTATCTGTGCTCAACTGACTCTTCTGCATAACCGATCTCGTATCGATCTATCCTTCTTTGCACAAGCAAGCTGGACTACACTAGGCTGTCGCCCCACTTGTACGGTATTTAGCCGCCAGTCATATTTTCCGTTGAAGTCAAATTGTAAGAAATGAGCTCACAATATACCAAACTCATTGCATCTTGCAAGCCCAGTGGTCAAACTATGTTCATAATGTAACAGACCTACAGTGGTCCAATACTTTCATAATACGACACGGCCTTCCTGACAAATCACACGACCTCGTATGTGATCTTAACTCAACCTCATCAGTTTCAATTCAATTATTATCACAATATAATTAAATTCATTCAATACCTATAACATACTTTAAATATAATAAACCATAACATTCGTGTAGTTCCTTTAACACAATTTTTCTGTTTTTAATGTGTTAGCCATAAAATTTTCATTATAAAGTTCTTACATAATTCCATTTCCATTATCATTTCCTTTAACATTTCCTTTAACATATTCATTGCTATTTCCATTACCATTTCCATTATACTGACCCCCGCTATAACAAGTCTCTTCTGTTATAGTGCGGTCTTCAATTTTCCTGTTGATCATCGGACACAACTTCCATTATAATTTCCTTATCTTTACTTAACTCATCGATTATTTGATTGTTTGGTATTGTTCTTAAACATTCATGAGGATATTTATACTTATAGTAAATATCTATCTTCGGCAAAAACTTCAACTTCTTTACCAATTAATAGTTCAGAGAGTTCTCAGTTCGAAAGTTTTAGACGTGCTTTTTTTTAGTGGCTTTTGAGTGTCCGTCTGTCCGTATGTATGAACGCGTCAATCTCAGAACTTACAATAGCTAGAGACTTCAAATTTTCAAATTTTTTGTAGGTCCCTGTATAGGGCGCGCATATCGAGTTTGTTTCAGAAATTCGATAACTGTTATCGTTTTATTGTTATCGATTAAAAACGAAAATCTAAATTCAGCTATAAAATTCTAATTCATCTTTCTAGCTAGAGTCTTTAAATTTTGCATTTAGTGTTAAGCCTTACGCAATTCGGTTTTTGTTAAATTTTGGGTGCCACGCCCCCTTCGCCTCCAATTTGTAACTCCCGTATATCAAATACTACAGACTTGTGCTTTGGCACACACATACATATGGATGACATGATCACGCCCAACAAGTTTAATCAAAATCGTTGGTCTAGAAAAAAAGTTATTAAACATTTAATTTCCCATAGCATTGCCATGAAAAGCAGCCAAAGAACAGCTGACGCAACGACTTGCGCTGGTGTGTGCGTTCGCCTGTGTATGTGTGTGTGCATGTGTTGCTTGTAATGAGCATACATATGTACATATATAATAGTAACGGAGAATGCACGGAATAGCGGCTCTTCGCACGGTTCAGGGTATACCCTAGTCGAGCGGTGTCGACTAGAGTTTTCTTACTTGTTTCATTTCTGTTTGTAATCTTCTGTTTGGGTGTCTTTAATCCCAATATGATGCACAGTAAATGTGCTGGCCTTACAAGGCGCGACTACGATAAGGTCATGTTCACTGCTAAAATTGGTTGTGGTGGCTTACGTTGGTCTTGTCCACTTTGTTTGGAAAAACAAATAAATTTTTCAAAAATGTATAACTCGATGCTGGTTCAATTTTAAAAAATGAATAATATATCAAAACAGTTGTCTGATGAACTAAATGCTGGTGATAAATTATTAAATCAATATGATGTTGAATCTTCTCAGGCTGGGACGTCAACTGCTTCTCAATTGGGACCACCTTCTATACCTGTGTCTCCAAATTTATTAGCTCTTTCTACACCTTGTTCTGACTCTCTTGCGATTCCACCTTCTTGCAGTGCGTCAGGAACATCAGTATTAGATATCCCAGAGTCTATACTGATTCCAACTCCTTTATCCCCATCTGTTGCTCAAACTACGAAAAACACTCTGGCCATTTCTGCTTCACTTACCTTACCTACTTTATCTGTCGTTTCTCCCAGACAGCAAGTGTTCTTGTCCAGGCTTTCATCTGACACAATATGTGAAGCTGTTTCTGCTTTTATTTCCAGTAAATCAAAAGCAAAAGTATCTATATAGATGTTCAATTTTGCAACTCCTCGTGCTTATTTTAAAATCAACGTGCCAACTGAATTCTTCTAGTTGTGCATGAAATCAAGCATAAGAGTCGCACAAGGCTGTCTCCGGTTTTGCTAAACTCTTCCTCGGTACAATCTTCATCTAATATTATGCCGACAAACTAATAACAGTTCAACCTTCTTCCCAGATCTTAATATATCAAAACGTTCGTGGCCTGAATTCTAAACTCAGAAGGCTTTTTTTGAGTAGTTTCAGTGTTCTTTTTTTATATTATCGCCCTGACTGAAACGTGGTTAAGCTCGAATGTTTATAATAGTGAGATTCTCTCGAATGATTTCACTATTTACAGACATGATCGACTGTCTCGTAGAGGTGGAGGTGTCTTATTAGGTGTTAAATCTAATATCCTCTCCGAACCATTCATTTTTTATGTCTCAGATGAATTCAATCTCAAATCATCTGAATCGGATGCTTGATCTGGTTTTTATTAATGATGATTCATCCATTAATGTTTCTAGATCATCCCCTTTTTATTTACCTGAGGATATTTACCATCCTACATGGGAAGTATCTCTGTCCCTAAGTACTCCCTCCAATTTATGAATCTACTCCATCAAAACGTCGTTGTTATAATAAGTGCAATTTTGCTTTGCTTAACCAACTTAGTAGTGCAACAGATTGGTCTACGTTATATGATTCCGTTGATGTTAATTATGCAACAACTATTTTCTATAACATTTTAAACTCTCTTATTGATGAATGTGTTCCTATGTGTCTCCCTGTGCCTTTTTCTAATAACCCTCCATGGATTACTCAGACTCTTTCTAATTTAAAAAAACATTAAGTCTAAATGTTTAAAAAAAATTTAAAAAGTGCAGCTCCACTATTAACTGGTCTAAATATTCCATAGCCAAATCGAATTTTAACATATTAAATTTCCGTTGCTATGAAAATTACCTTTTGCGTTGCAAAAGGCAGTTTGCTCGTGACCCTAAAAAATTGTTTTCCTCTGTGAACTTGAAACGTAAGTCTTCTAGTTTACCTTAATCATGATCCCTCTGATCTTTTTGCTGATTTCTTAAAAACAACTTACTCATCTGTAGATCCCTATAAAACTTCTTACCCTAATTATATCTCTTTTACAAATATTATTAACGCTTCCTATATTTCCCTTGATTCTCTGATTTCAACCATTCGGTCAATGAACTCATCCTACTCGCCTGGAGCTGATAATATTCCTAGTTGTGTTATAAAAGAATGCTGTGAATCTCTTCAGTTAACTTTACTTTAGCTTTTTAACTTATCTCTGGAAACCTCTGTGTTCCCGTCTTTTTGGAAAGAGTCTTTAATTATTCCTCTATACAAAAAATGTGGGAGGTCTGACATTTCTAATTACAGGGGTATTAACAAACTATCGGCTATTCCGAAGTTATTGGAAAAAATAAAACCTTCAACCTTACAACATTTTTGTAAATCAATTTTTTCGCCATTCCAACATGGCTTTGTTCTTAATCGATCAACCTCGACTAATCTGCTAGAATAAATCGCAATCTGATGTTATATATACAGATTTCAGCAAAGTATTTGATTCAGTTCACTATGAAGTATTACTTCATTAGCTTGATCTGATATTGTTTTCTCGTAAACTCTTATCTTGGTTATCATCTTATTTAAAGGGAAGAACTCAAAAAGTTGTGTTGAGAACATCTTTTTCGAAACAAATTTTCGTTCTTTCAGGTGTACCTCAGGGTAGTCATTTTGGCCCTTTACTTTTTATTCTATACATCAATGACCTCCCCAGTTGTGTTTCTTATTCAAAGATCTTCATGCATGCTGATGACGTAAAACTTTCTTATTCTAACACAATCAATCATCAATGCTTACAAGATGATCTTAATTCCTTCCAACTTTGGTGCTTGGCCAATAGGTTGCGTTTAAATTGTTCTAAATGTATGACAATGACCTTCTGTCGTACTACTCCATATATTGCTAATTATTTAATTAATAGCGATTCTTTGCAACGCATTTTATCTGTCAAAGATCTTGGTGTACTTTTCGATTCAAAACTTCTCTTCAATACTTATATCTCAATCATTATAAATGAAGCCAAAAGTGTTCTTGGCTTCATTAAACGTTGGGCAAAAAAAAGAGTTCTAAGCTGGGACCCTAATCTCCGTCTACCGTCTTATCATAGTTGTCTCCTTCTTATTGATCTCCTTCATTAATAAATCGTAGAACAATCCGTGGGAATGCTTTTCTACATAATTTGATTGTAGGTAATATTGATTCGTCCTTCTTGTTAATTTGTCGGTTCCTTCAAGAATAACTGGACACTTTCGTCCGTTGCATTTACCACTGCTCACATCGGATTACTCGTTGCACAGTGCATTTCATGAATGCGAATTATAATAAATAATATCACGTTTTTTCGTTTCAGCTTTCTTAAAGATATCCATCAAAGTACCCAAGCATATTTGACGCTATATAAGTTATTATATATATATATATATGTATGTATATATGTATATATTTACAGTTAAGCTTCACTTTATTTTATTTTTTATTCAATAATATCATAATATTTAAATTGACACTCGTTTTGTCAATTATATTTAATAAATAAAGGGCAAAATTTTGTCACACGATTTATCGTACAAAACGGTCCAGTTTACTAGCTCGTGGTGCTGATGTAGAGGTATTTAAGGCTCATCTGACGCAACTTACCGACCTAAACATTGTTATTGAAGGACCTGACGATGTAGACATCGCCATAAACAGCTTTATGGAGCACATAAGGCAAGCAGCAATAAGAACAGCACCAAGAAACGCTCAACGCACTGGAGATACTAGAGGCGTTCAGCTTCCTCCCACAATTACTAACCTTGTGAGTCTCAAACGCAAAGTCAGAAAGGAATATGCGAGAACAGGCGATGCTCAGATTCAACAGATCTTTAGAAGGCTAGCCAACCGACTACGTAAAGTGCTGACACGCAGTAAGCAACAACAAATTGATGATTTATTGGAAAACATGGGTTCAGATGCCTCTACAAATTTCTCACTTTGGCGGATGACTAAACGGTACAAATCACTGGCCTCGCCAAAATCGGCCATAAGGAATCCGGCAGGAGGCTGGTGCCGTACAGCTTTGGAGAAAGCAGAAGTGTTCGCCAATAACCTAGAACAGTACTTTAGACCCCTTGATTTTTCCCCTGAGAGTCATAGCCATTTGGTTGAGCAAACACATGAAACCACGTTTCAAATGACTTTGCCTGCCGATCCTGTCACGCTTGAAGAAGTGAAGCTGCTTGTCAAAGTTGAAGCCCAAGAAAGCTCCTGGCGCAGATCTTCTTGACAACAGAAAAATACGTATACTGCCAGAACAAGCTCTCTTTCCGAAAGTCTGGAAGTCAGCGAGCATAATCATGATACCTAAACCAGGAAAGCAGCCAACTGAGGTGGAACCTTAAAGGTTGATTAGCCTTCTTCCCTCACTGGGCAAAATGATGGAGAGGCTAATCCTCAAAAGACTTCTCAATATTGAGGCAGTTACTCATGCGATCCCCAAGTTCCAAATTGGTTTCTGGCTGCAGCATGGCACCCCAGAGCAACTACACAGAGTTGTGAACTTTTCGTTAAAGGCTCTAGAAAATAAGGAGTATGCAGTTGCTGCTTTCCTGGATATTCAGCAAGCCTTTGATAGAGTGTGGCATCCGGGACTTCTATGCAAAGCCAGGAGTCTATGAGCATCAATGCTGGTAAATGTGCAAATATGACATTCGAAAACAGGATAAGTAACTGTCCTGGCGTTACACTTAATGGCCGAGTACTACACCATTCCTCGGCATACAAGTACCTCGGTGTCACCTTGGATAGAAGCTTGACATTTCAAAGA